>JALIGW010000001.1:234290933-234408433 GCA_023053685.1 Diadophis punctatus similis | reverse complement strand
TCATGGGCCAATCCAAATATTATGAACAGTGCATAATTTTACAATTTTTTTCAGCCTGCTTTTACAAAAATATATAAGAATTATACAATTGACTTTGAGTTGTACAACTCTGCCATCTGCAGGTTAAAATATGAATACAGTTAAAAATGTTTAATAATAATGACCGTAGAAAGGAGTTACGATCTAATTTGATCTCTTGAATTGATCTGAAAAGTCGAATTAACTTGATTTGGACTTTCATATCTATCCAGAACAATCAATATGATTTAGACTTTTTACTCAGGAAAAAGGACAGACTAATTCATAATCTTGACAATCATTTGAATTCAGAATGTGAATCAAATGATGAAATGAAAATGCCTTCAAGTCATATTTTCAATCAAAGCAACATATGTATGTTATTAGCCCACTAATTCCTTCTTAGCTTTGGTGAAGTATACTAGAACATATGAAGTATTTGTATTTGTATTTGTTTATTTGTCAAGCATATATGATTATAAGCAAAGTATAAACAGTAAAACATGATTGAATATATATGTAATAGTACAAGCAAGAATAAGAGTAAAAGAGGTATGAATATATGGGTACATTAGGACAGGAACGGTAGGCACAATTGTGCGCTTATGCACGCCCCTTACCAACCTCTTAGGAATGGGGTGAGGTCGATGGTAGATAATCTGAGATTGAAGTTTTTGGGGTTTGGGGAAGAAACTACTGAGTCAGGTAAAGTGTTCCAGGCATTGACCACTCTGTTGTTGAAGTCGAATTTTTTGCAATCAAGTTTGGAGCGGTTTACATTAAGTTTGTATCTATTGTGAGCTCGTGTATTATTGCGGTTGAAGCTGAAGTAGTCGTTAACAGGTAGGAGTTTCCATTTATATTAGTAGCTTGCATTAGTATCAGTAGAATGCATTAGATACAGTATCCTTGCTTTCATTGCAACCTAAAAATATAAAACACTAAATAAAAAGTTGCAATATTCAATGAATATTTTCATGCAGTTCTACATATGCATCGTGATTTATTTATTTGTTAATGTTTTCTCTGACACAATCAATTTTGATTCGTTTCAATCTTAGTAATAGAAATCTCCACAGTATCAATCATTTGACATAAGTCATCATGAAAGCATGAATAAAATCCTAAAACAATAAAAAAAAACAATAAAAATTGACATCTGTAACTCAAAGGTCCTCTTGGACATTCTTTTTTTTTAAAAAATCATAAAGCCTCATAAAGTGACACCATCGATGGCCACTTGACAGGGGTATAAATCTCCATTCCACACCCGTAATCACCTACCACACATTACAGGTAGACCTCAACTCACAACAGCGATTGGAATCAGAATGTCCATTGCTAAGCAACACATTTGTTAAGTGAGTCATGCTCAATTTTATGACCTTTTTGCCAGGGTCGTTAAGCAAATCGCTGCAGGCGTTAAGTGAATCAGGCAGTTGTTAAGCAGCTCCAGCTTCTTCCATTGGTTTTACTTGTCAGAAGCCAGTTGGGAAGATTGCAAATGGTGACCCTGCAACCATCGTAAACACATGCCAGTTGCCAAGTATCCAAATTTTGACCATGTATCCATGGGAATATGGCAACTGTCATAAATAAAAGGATTGGCCATATGTCACTTTTTTCAGTGCTGTTGTAACTTCAGTCAGTCAACTAATAATGGTTGTAAATCGAGGATTATCTGTATGAACAGCCCAAAGTGGTAATTATTCCCACCAACAGCAAGAGCTGAATGGGAGGAGGAAATTTACCATATTTTTCGGAGTATAAGATGCACCGGAGTATAGACGCACCTAGATTTTAGAGGAGGAAAACAAGGAAAAAAGTATTCTGAACCAAATGGTGTAGTAATATATTATTTAATAAAATACCAGTGTAGCAGAATACTTTTTACAACCATGTATACTTTTTACAACCATGTATACTTTTTACAACCATGTACACTTTTTACAAACTTCAAATTTGACAGCTTTAAGACTAGTGGACTTCAACTCCCAGAATTCCTCCTCCAGTCATGCTAGCTCAGGAATGGGAGTTGAAGTTCACAAGTCTTAAACTTGCCAAGTTTGAAGACCCTTGCACTCCTAACCCCTAACCCAGGGGTCTTCAAACTTGACAGCTTTAAGACTAGTGGACTTCAACTCCCAGAATTCCTCCTCCAGTCATGCTAGATGGGGTAATTGAAGGCAAAAACACCCCTGGTTTTTTTTGTTTTTTGTTTTGCAAAAACAGGGCATGCAGAGGGTTTGGGAAGCCTACAGAGCACTCCTAGGGGGTGGGGGAAAGGCAAAAACGCCCCCATTTTTGCAAAAAATGGCCCATTTTTCGCAAAAATGGGATGTGGGGGCAGGGCTTCGGGAGGCCAAAAAATGGCTGTATTCAGTGTATAAGATGCACTGACATTTCCACCCTCTTTTGGGGGGCAAAAAGGTGAGTCTTATACTCCAAAAAATACAGTAACTAAGGGATTCCATTTAAATTGTCCTGCATTAAATCTGTAATGTGACTAGCTCATTCCTGAGACAAAACAATACTCAGTAATCAGGCAATGGAATTTATGTTGGCATCTTTTTCTGCTGACCAGTGAACATCCATGTGGTTGTGAGGATGAATCCACAGACTAAAATACTTGTGTTTGTTACACTGAGATTAAACACTAGGTGGCAAGCTTTGCACAAAATTGAGGTCTCACTTTAACTCAGATTAATGCAAGTACTTGAGGCCAAATAATTGTTCCAATTTAGTAAGCCATTTTTTCCCCCTTGCATTTTCTCTTTGGAGAAAATACAGAGGAATATTATTGTTCAAACATGCATCCATCCTTGGCGGCTTACGTTTCCTACGTGGTAAATCATATAAGATCACCATTGCAGCTTACCTTAGAAGTATGTATTAAAATGCTTGAACCCTCCCTGCAGGTGCTTCTGGAAAGCTGAATTCTGCATGAACTGATAATGATAAAACTGCTTTTGTAGTCATATCACTGCTATCAGAGAAGCCCTTCAGAATCAGAAGATTTATTTTTCTAAACATTTACAATCTTATGCTATGTTATTTACTCAGTGCATTTCTACTGCATCCTATCATTTACAAATTATTTAATAGAGTTGCCCAGAATTATGTTAACTTGAAAGGTTTTTCTGGATTATTTTTCTGCAGCTTTTTAAATATAAGTTTTAGAAGGAGCCACGGGGATTCAGTCTCCCCTTTCATGGACTTTTGAATGAATGAGCGTTTGAAAGAGGTTTGGTTTCAAAACTTCGTGTCTCTTGACTGTGTTCACAACAACACATTTAAGCAGAAGAAATGAGGATCCAGTGAAAGCCGTTGTAGCATGTGGGAAATAATTAAACATTTGAACCTTGGTTAATGTTTACATCTGTAAAAGTAGCTTAGTATTTTGTCAGCACCAAGCCCATTTCATTAATTCATTACTCAATGTAGTCTGTGAATTTAAAACATGGACTAATTCAGTAACAAAATATGCTATGTGAATGTTGTCTTGAAACAAGTAATGAGCAACCAAGTTAGTAAACAAGTAGTTTGAAAAACTTGGCCTAATCTTCAAATGGTTGTGTGAAAAAAGATAATGTGACCATCACCTGAGAACCCTATAAAAGCCTTCCCTAAGGTAGCACAATGTAAACATATTAATCTATACATGCAATCCTTGATTTATGACCAGTTGCTTAACAAGCATTCAAAGTTATGGATTTCAAAAAAGCTACTTGCAACCTGTTCTCAAAGTTATGATTGCTGCACCAACAATCCATGGTCACTTAATTGTATTTCAGGTGCTTAGCAGTCTGCTTACATTTATGACTGGTCGAAGTATCCTGTATCATGAATTTGTGACTTTGCCATTTTCCGGCAGAAAATGGGAAAAAAAACAAAAACCAAACCCACCCATGCTGAATCTGCTTAACAATTATGTGGTTTACTGAACGAATATGTGATTCATTTAATGACTGTGATGACTCAATTACGATCATCATAAAAACAGTTGTAAAAACGAATCCGGTCTTGTGGTGCCTTTATGTACAACCACAATGATTTATGATCAAAATTCCAAGCTTAATTGTGGTTGTAAGTCAAAAACTACCTGTAACCCTTTAACTCCAGCAGCCTGGGGATCATGGAGAGTGTAGTCCATCACCTTTAGAGGTCCCAGACAGGAGGCTATCTGAAATGCTAATGGCTCCAGATCAGTTCTCTATTATTGAGTTTAACAGAAAGTTAGAATGGGTTGTTGTTCTAAGCTGCTTGAAATACCCACCAGCTGTAAGTTAATTAACCTTATTAAGAATGTGAAACTTCCTTTGTCTGCTTGACTAATTTCCTTTAAAAATGCTGCCTAGAGACTATTACCTCTGAGAAGTGTTTACCAATTTAAGAAAACCACCAGATACACAATAGAAACTCAACATGTGCTGGTGGATTCTAAGCTGTTCTTTGTCTCTTTGCAATGTTTGCTCCTGTCTGATGTTTAATGAATTGTTGCACGGAATCTGGAAGACTTCTCCAGTCTCCATAAAAAAGACTTTATAAAGAAGGTATACTACACACAGCATTTTTTGGATTGAACTCCTATTTCTTGACCACAGAAATCAGGATGACCACTAAGTGACAATAAAAGGCTAAGATTTTCTGTATACCTTTTCTGCCAGCCAGGGCTCTCCAGTGTAGGTCTGGCACCCCTAGCTAGTTACCCAGTTGAAATTCGGAGAGTGCTCACAGAATAGTTGTCACAAAGAGCTTTGGCATATCTTTATATGATTAATTTCAAAAAAAGGGGGCCCCTAGGGGCTTCATAGGACTCAGCAATACAATCTGAAATAAAAATAATGCTGGAGGTGGGTGTTTTGCAGTGTGGAAGCATCTGAAATTGTTTATTGAAAGCATCTGTTTATTGTTAAAATAAATGAAACCAGATCGTATATGGGTAGCAAAGAAAATACCACTACATCAACCACTTTTCAGAATGAAACATCCAGCAAGAATGCTTCAGACTACAACACAATCATGGCTTTTAGGCTGAAAACACATCCATTTTGCACAGATAGTAAACACTACATGAAACCAAATGGACCAGCTGTCTAACCCTGAAGAAGGCAGGATCTGCTATTGTCAATGAAACATCATCCTTATGAAAAAGACAAAGAAGGTCAATTTTATAGATATTCCTTCAGGAGCCTATACAAAATGATCGTTTCCTTGCTTCTTCCAAAGAGAAGGCCAAGGTTGAGATGGAGTAATGAAAGATGGCCAGCAATAGTAGGGATCTTTCAGTGTGATTTTGGGAAAGGAATTTATTTATTTATTATTTTTTATTTATTTTATCAACACGTGTACAAGATAACATGTATGATATAAACATAAGCAAAAGCAAAGTATGTATAGGTAAAAATTAGACAATAGGACAGAAGGACAGGGACGGTAGGCACGATGGTGCGCTTATGCACGCCCCTTACAGACCTCTTAGGAATGGGGTGAGGTCAACTGTAGACAGTCTAAGGTTAAAGTTTTTGGGGTTTGGGGAAGAAACCAGAGTCAGGTAGTGCATTCCAGGCATTGATCACTCTGTTGCTGAAGTCGTATTTTCTGCAGTTGAGTTTCGAGCGGTTTACATTGAGTTTGAATCTATTGTGTGCCCTTGTATTGTTGTGGTTGAAGCTGAAGTATTCATTGACAGGTAGGACATTGTGGCAGATGATTTTATGAACTACATTTAGGTCAGATCAAAGGCGATGTAGCTCTGTGTTTAAATTGTGTTAAATTGTGTTTAAAGACCCTGGCCAGATGGAATAACTTGATTAGTCAAATCACTCTGTTGGCTTTTCATTCCTCTTTCATCCACAATACAAATATGGACCTCTTCAGTGAAGTCTAACAATGCTTTAGCACCCGGCTTGCAATAATGACTTTTAAAGAAATCAGTATGCTTATAAGAAGCAGGCATAAAACTAATCTTAGCACAGGTCCCATTGGAATGACATTCCCAGGAGCTGAGATAGCGCAGTGGTTAAAAGCAGCATTGCGACCTTCAGTTGATTGCTAGTTCAGCAGTCCAGCTGTTCAAATCTCACTAGGCTCAAGGTTGACTCAGCCTTCCATCCTTCTGAGGTCGGTAAAATGAGGACCCAGTTTGTTGGGGGCAATATGCTGACTCTGTAAACCGCTTAGAGAGGGCTGGAAAGCACTATGAAGCGGTATATAAGTCTAAGTGCTATTGCTATTGCTATTGATATAACATCATAAAAACATTGAGACTTACTCCTGCTTGTAAGATGGAGATTGATAATAAAGACCAAGCAAGACAATAGCAATGGAGATATTTCAATGTGTCTTCATTTCTTCAAAGATTTTCCAAAGAGCAACTTCAGGAAAAAAATGTACTCTGTGCTGAAATCATGACCTAAGGAAGCAAAGTCAATTTTTAACTTTGAAATGTTCCAATCAAAAATTTCTCTGCAGCGTGAAATCATGTGAAAGGAAAAAGGTTGACCTGACCCCTCTTTTTACTACCACATTCCTAATCTACAACGTTCACCGCCAATAATAGATGTTTACAATTGCAATTTATGAACAAGAAATATGGTACTTTTAAAAAAAAGATATGCATTCACACATAAGTTGCCACAAAACATGTTTTGACCATAATGAATATTTAATAGAACAATGCATATAAATAGTTATTTATTTTCTCTGGAGCCAAATATAATTTAAGAACTGTTAGCAAAATTGACTATATGCTACAGCCATAGTTGCTTCACAAAGACTGTTTGGAACAAATATATTAACCCTGGAAGCAGATTTAATTTCACAGCACAGAGTTGAATGACTCACTTCAGTGAAGATTTTCTGGTGGGTGTAGGTTTAGTTCTTCCACCAATAAACCTAACACTCTGACAAGCTGATGAAAATATCAGTATAATTCAGAGTTGCCAAGCTATCAATTTATGCCACTACTTTCTGCCCTTGTAATTTTGAACCCCATTCCAACAGAACCATTAAAAAGCTGTCTGAGCTTAACATGGAATCTCATTATGAATAGCACAACTGCTGATTAAAGGACTGTGTTGTTTTCATTTGAACTGCAAAATTAATGCAATAATTTGCAAGAAGCTTCAGCCCAACTTGCAAACTTTATTTAAAAAAGAAAAGACTGAAATAGATCAGTTTTAAATACAATATTTAGAATAGATCAATTTAATTCCCACTAATTCCAGTTAAGTTAAAGACTAAATATCTGTATAACTAAGGGCAAATTCTCACACCCCATTGCCAATATATGCCATTGCATTTAGAATACAAGAATGGATGGCGTCATTCTTCATCTACTCCCAGTCAGGAGATACAATAAAAACTCCTTAATCCACAACATATAGGCAGACTCAACCATAGTTTCAATGGGGAAATTGTGAGCATTCTAGGCCAAGTTAGTGTGAAAAATGCTAGGTACTTCCTGGAAACTTGATATTCAGACAAAGCAGCCATCAATAGATGCATAGAAATAAACCATATTTACACACTATTCAGTGTAAAGACAATAGAAAAGCTAAGAAGGAAACAAAAAGACCAGAACACATTATCTCCAGCAGCCTATATCCAGATAAGATTGGCAAGAGCCGAGGTGGCGCAGCGGTTAGAGGCAGGTACTGCAGGCCACTTTAGCTGACACTGATCCACAAGTCAGCGGTTCAAATCTCACCGGCTCAAGGTTGACTCAGCCTTCCATCCTTCCGAGGTAGGTAAAATGAGGACCCAGATTGTTGGGGGCAATCTAAATATACATTGCTTACTGGTGTAAACCGCTTAGAGAGTGCTTGCACTGTGAGGCGGTATATAAATCTCACAAAATAAATAAATAAATAAATAAGCAGAATTAAGCAAGCAAAAATCAATACCCTCATCAAGGAACTATCAAGGAGAAAATCCTATGCCACCAAACCTGGCAGAACAAGCTACTATATGTAAACAGGCAGCAAGCACCACTCACACTGATTGTGTTACCTAGTTGGGTAATGAGATGTCTGCAAGCAAACAACCAAGCTCAAAGACCTCCCAAGGACTCCACACTAAGAGACCCACCCACATTGGTAGCTCTCAGCAAGACTTACCTCCTCTGTAGAATGACAAGCAGACGTAGGATAGCTGTAGCCTAGCTTGAGCACGGCCCAGGCCTATTGCCAGAGTTGACTTCAGGAACATCTGGGAGCAGTAGAAACAGTTCAGTCTACAATGCTGAATTGCCCTAAATTTGGATTTCCATCGGTTTGTTTATTTTTAACTAGAAAAGGTTTTTAAGAATTGAGGGACTACTAAACACCTCAGGTTTCTAAGCCAGGCAAATGTTTTACAGTAAAGACCATTTGTATCGAAGACTTTAAAAAAAAAAGTCATGACAAGAACCCCATAAGGATATATATCAATCACATAGAAAAAGAACACTCAAAAGCTCAACCCAACCAATCGTATACAACCATGCATTCCATAACTAACTACCGTAATACACCTTATTTCTCAAAGATCATAGCATGGAAAATGTTACCTAGGTGGGGAATAAAGGAAATAAAACATCTGCAAATGAGAAACCAAAACTTTCTACAGTCTGACATGTTTAGCTAAGTACAGGGACAGAAAGCATTTCTTGTAGTTCTTTTTTTTTTTAAATCCCAGTCTCTTTCCTCTGTCATTTCAGAAACCGAGAGAAGCTCTGTGCTTTTGCTGTTGAAGTAATAACCCAAGTCTTAGATGTTTTCTGAACCTAGTTCTACTCCCTCTCTGCCATTCTACCTTGTTCTGGAAGAAGACAGAATGAAGGGATTTTAGGAGGAAGGATTAGACTCAGATGAAGTGTTCTCTATAATGTGGATCTAACGCTTCCCTTATCTCCTTACTTTTGATTCTATGCTCTGTAGGCCCCCTTTAAAAAAAAAGCAGGCTATGTTGCTGTTGTGACAGCAATGTTGGTTGTTTCAATACCTTTTTCTGCATGCTAGGCAGTTTATAAACATACGCTGCATTTCAAGTCCCTAAGTTTTCTGAGTTAGACAATCAGCAATTTCCTTTTTTTCCGCTCCTCCTCTCTCTGCTTCTCTTGTCTCTGGATAGCACAGATCTTTATGGCTGTCTTGTTCGATTGTTTTTTTAAAACCCAGAGCTTTCTCTCCAACAACAATAACTGACTAACTAATGCAAACATTCCAATCTGAGTCACAGATTAAAACATTATCAAAAAAACTAAAAAAGAATTGATTATTCATATGATTAGCTAACATATTGAATGAAAGGCGATTCACTAGATATTATCTATTTGAATTTTCAGCAAAAGCTTCTGAGCAAATCCAGCTGCCATGGCATAAGATAACAGATGTTTTCATGGATTTGCACGTGGTTAAAAACTCAGAAGATAGGCTAATACCTGGATAAGTCTCACACATAGAAAGTTGGGGTCTATCAGGCATTGAAATTGGAACTGATGCTTTTTTAAATTTGTATATAACCTGATCTGAGGTTTGAGCTGAGCAGTGAGTGATCACATTTCCTGATAAAACAAATTGTTCAGGATAAAATCAGAAATAGCTGTAAAGAGTTCCAGAAAGATCATATTAGAAAAGTGCACCTTAATAATTCAAAGGCAAACAGGAGGAAAAATTATAATGGTGTCACCAAAGAACACTATTTCAATTTCACCTATAGATTAATGGAATCTAAGTTGGCAGTGAATGACCAGGAAAAAAATACTGAGTCATGATGGACAGGTAGGGAAAGCAAAAAGCATAGCTCCTGCTTAGGCGGGCGGGCGGGGGGGGGGTTGGATTAATCAGGGGTCGCCAACCTTGGCAATTTTAAGACTTGTGGACAAAGCTGGCTGTGGAATTCTGGGAGTTGAAGTCCACAAGTCTTAAAGTTGCCAAGGTTGGAGACCCCTGGATTAGATGACCTACAAGGTCCCTTCCAACTCTGTTAATCTGAATCTGAATAATTAGCAGTGGTCATAGGAAGAATCCCTATTTTACTCTGTGTAATAAAGTGATGCATTTTGTGTGTGTGCACACACGCATATGCATTTCTGTTTTGCATATGTTTTATTATGGGTCAAATGACCAGGAAGGAGGAGGGAGGGGCTTAGAACTGAGCAAATGGCAACATTCTGAGCAGCTGCCCAAGGACATCTGTCATGGGGATGAATTAGGGATTTTCCCCCCTCTGAAGCCCTCAGCCATGTCCAGCCCATTTTCAAACATGGAATTTCCTTGGCAGCTTCATTCTGCAACACCAAATTTAGTATAGAGTATTAGTATTAGGTCAGCCAATCAAAAACTGGATCCAGCAGGGCCCTTTTTATGTTGTCACATTACACCAAGTATTTTGGCTTGTAGACAGTAATCTGGGAAGGTCATTCAGCAATTCACACATGCAAAGCTTCTTCAATTGCACCACCTTAACTCTGTGTGTAATGCTATATATGTTTTTTTTATTTTTTGTTTTTTTTATTCATTCATTCATTCATTTATTTACTTACTTATTTATTTATTTATTATTTATTTATTTATTTATTTATTTATTTATTTATTTATTTATTTATTTATTTATTTATTTATTTATTTATTTATTTATTTATTTATTTATTTATTTATTTATTTATTTTATATTGCCATCCATTTTATATAAAATAACCTCAGGTGGCTAAAAGCCAGGTGGATTCATGAGAAATAGGATCAAAGGGAGTCCTGATAACTTATTTATGTATTTGTTACACTTTTACACTGCCCGTCTCACCTAAGTAACTCTGAGATAATAACAATAATAATAACAATAACAATAACAACAACAACAACAACAACAACAATAATAATAATAATAATAATAATAATAATAATAATAATAATAATAATAATAATAATAATAATAATAATAATAATAATAATAATAATAAAAACTTGTGGAAATAACTTATACTTTCCTGAATCATTTGATTTCTCTATAAGTCTATCATACCATGTTGAGAAGGTGTTTGAAATGCTCAGATTTGTTTGTTTAGAGCCGTGGTGGCGCAGTGGTTAGAATGTAGCACTGCAGGCTACTTCTGCTGACTGCCGGTTGCCAGCAGTTTGGCAGTTCAAGTCTCACCGGCTCAAGGTTGACTCAGCCTTTCATCCTTCAAGGTCGGTAAAATGAGGACCCAGATTGTTGGGGGAGGGGTGTCAATATGCTGACTCTGTAAACTGCTTAGAGAGGGCTGTAAAGCATTGTGAAGCGGTATATAAGTCTAAGTGCTATTGCTATTTATGTGAGTTGGAGGCTGCCCAGATCTGAATGACTCTGGAAGGCTTACATTTTAAAAGCAAGAAGCAACAAGAAATGGACCGTAAGCATCTAGAAGAGAAAAATATACATTACAGTCACAACACTCCACCCGCAACTGACGAATACTCAACATCTACCCTATCCCAATGCCTTGGACAACCGCTAGCTTTTCAAAGACATTTGGAACATCATTAAAAAAAATCAGAATACAAAATACAAACTTGGAGCAAACGAACTTGTAGATGACCCTCACTCTGTCAAAGACCTTGGAGTACTCATATCCAACGACCTAAGTGCTAGAGCCCACTGTACAACATTGCCAAAAAGGCACTAAGAGTTGTTAATCTAATCTTGCGTAGCTTCTTCTCTGGCAACATTAAATTGCTAACCAGAACATACAAAATATTTGTTAGACCAATTCTGGAATACAGCTCACCTGTCTGGAACCCGCACTGCATATCAGACATAAATACAATCGAGAGAGTCCAGAAATATTTCACAAGAAGAGTCTTTCACTCCTCTGCTCACAAAAAAATACCTTATTCCACCAGACTTGAAATACTGGGATTAGACAATTTACAACTACGTCGCCTGCGATCTGATCTAAATGTAGTTCATAAAATCATATTCCAAAATGTCCTTCCTGTTAATGACTACTTCAGCTTCAACTGCAACAATACACGAGCACGTAATAGATTCAAACTAAATGTAAAGCGCTCCAAACTAGACTGCAGAAAATACGACTTCAGCAACAGAGTGATCAATGCCTGGAATGCACTACCTGACACTGTGGTTTCTTCCCCAAACCCCAAAAACTTTAACCTTAGACTGTCTACAGTCGACCTCTCCTCATTTCTAAGAGGTCTGTAAGGGGCATGCATAAGCGCACCACTGTGCCTACCGTCCCTGTCCTACTGTCCTATTGTCCTCTTTTATCGTTACTTTTTACTTATGTTTATACAAATTACTACTATCCTATACATGTTTGACAAATAAATAAAAATAAAATAAAATTAGGATGGGAGCCATAGAGATCCCTAGAGGGATACAATTCCAGAGGTTAGGTGCCACAACCAAGAAGTGCAGCTTTAATGCAGATGCCTCTCTTGGTTTGTTTTTATTTCACTATATGACATTTTCTTACTTTCAATGGAATTTGCCTCCATTGCAAAATGTCACATTTAAGATCATATTGAGGTATGAAGAATTTGTATTTCATCTGATGTATCCGCCATATGTAAAAAGCTCTTTGTAGAATCAGGACATCCAAACAGATACGAGAAACAAGTCCTGATGAATTGTCATAACCCTAATGAAATATGTTATCAAGCAGTGATGTAGAATCTCACTCCTTTCCCCTTTGAAGGTTTCATACTGCTGAGAATTTCACCTTGTAAAATTTTAATAGACATGAGACGCCTTCCTTCCGCATATAAAAATACCCTTACTGATTCATGTTGAACTGATGGTCAGATGATGTAGGACTGACCTTGAGATGATGTTGGAAGTCCAAACATTTACTTTAGTATACTGTGATATAAGATACATTTATCATTTTTATCCCTGCCTCCATCAATGTGCCCAAAGAATAATTGTATCTCTAATATATTGTGATAATGTAGAACAGATATTTGATTAAACTCTATTATTTAGATAATAGCTTAACAGTTTAACCAGCTTTCTTTTCTAATGAAAGATTATATATTTTTGCTACATTTTAGGTTTGAAATCCAGTTAATTTGGAATAATTCCGTAGCTGAAAACGTGATGACATTGTCAATTATTCACTCTCATGCATATTCTCTGGTGTTTGCTAAATCCCTATTTCTATTTTTTCTTCTTCTGCAATCTTTTGTATCAGCATAGTGATAATTTGCCCAAATTTGCTGCTTAAATTTGACTTCCAAGCAAAGGTGCTTGATCCGCAGTTTTGGAGGAATGGTCATTTCTTCAATTAAATCAGAAAAGTAAGTCTTTGCACAGCTTTCCTTAGAAAAGATGGATCAAATCGGGTCCAAACTCAAGAGAGCCAAAGCTCAACCCAAAAGCATAATTCTCACAGGCAATTCTCATGACAAGGGTTAAACAAAATAAAGAGGGGAAAGGCAAGGCAAAAAGGAGAGACACAGGTGAGTCAACAGTCCAACAATGCATTTTGCTATTTGCATTTCTGAATGAAGGTGTGTATGTTCTGTGAACAATTATGTTTATGTTAGTTAGGTCTCCTCCAACTTGGTGCCCCACCCTCCCCATAATCCCCCATCTGGCATGAGAAGAACCTATCACAGATTGGATCTTGAACGGGTCCTTAGCAACCAATCAGCATTCCTGTCTTTCAGCATTGTCTTTCATCTCGTAATAGAATATTGAAAGCGTGAAGAAGGTGTAATCTATTCCCACAGAGAGTCCCAATAAGAATCTATGAAAGCCTACTGGCAACCAGTGCAGCTCCCATATATTTGCTGTATTCTATTGAAGAGGTGTTTGCCAAGAGAATGCAAACAGTTGCCTTTTTGCACACTATCACATAGGACTTCAAAGGCGCAATCATGAGTATCATTTTCTTAGAAATAGCAGTTTGTTGGTTTGTTTTGAAAATAATACCTGTAGTTATATCATTATTTTTTAAAAAATATAACTCACCACTATTGGTTAGCACCTTCCAGTGGTGGGTTGCCGTCTTACCGATGCCGGTGTGCTGTGCGCGTATCTCCAAGTTTTTTGGGGGGGCTCGCTACGCGTGCATGCCCCCTCGCACGATTTTGCTTCTGCGCATGTGCATGCCAAAATCTCGCAAGGGGTTGCGTGTGAGATTTCAGTGCGTGTGAGATTTCAGTGCGATTTTGCTTCCGTGCACGCACGGAGGCAAAATCTTTCCAAAATCTTGCACGTGCGTGCATCCCCTTGCGAGATTTTGGCGCAATTTTGCTTCCGCGCATGCGCAGAAGCAAAATCACCCAAAAATTAATGGAAAAAAATGGCGACGCACATTGTGGACTGGCAGAGAGGGTTCCGGAGCGGTCACGCGCAAATTGCGCAATCGGCTGCTCCCTACCGGAGCTGTGCACTGGGCAGCTCCGGCAGGAACCCACCTCTGGCACCTTCCACTCATTAACAATCAGAGATTCATCATAATCTGATCCCCGATGAATACCAATGAAATACTAACACTTTGTTATTGAAGAGAGAGAAAAAGAAACTACAGGAATCTATAAAAAAGATGTTGAGACTCTGTCAAGAGCGCAGAGAAGAGCAACAAAGATGATTAGGGGGCTGGAGACTAAGACATATGAAGAATGGTTGCAGGAATTGGGCATGTTTAGTCTAGTGAAAAGGGGTGATATGATAGCAGTGTTCCAGTATTTGAGGGGTTATCATAAAGATGAAGGGAGCAAACTATTTACCAAAGTCCTAGAAGGCAAGGCAAGAACCAATGGATGAAAACTAATCAAGGATAGAAGCAACCTAGAATTAAGGAGAAATTTCCTAACGGTGAGAACAATCAACCACTGGAATGCCTTGCTTTCAGAAGTTGTGGGAGACCCATCACTGGAGGTTTTCAAGAAGAGACTGGACAGCCACTTGTCTGAAATGGTATAAACTCTCCTGCTTGTGCAGGGAGTTGGATTAGATGACCTCCAAGGTCCCTTCCAACTCTGTTATTCTATGTTCTATGAATACCAGTCAATCATTCTTTCTTGCTAGGATAGAGGAATATTTGGCATTTTCTTATTATATTTCATATTACCTAATATTTATCTCCCTGAAAAAATATCAATATGTAGATGCACATTAGTTAGAACAATCAAAATGGGACCAAACCATGGAAAAGGCTGTGATAGAATATATTTTATTTATTCTATCATATATACATACAGAAGATCCAAGGACTTTAATTCTGGGATGGATGGATGGATGGATGGATGGATGGATTCTTCATACTGTTTTTCTTTGTTACAACTTAGTTAGACATCATACCTTTGTTTGTAAGAACATCCAGATGATTGATGCTGTTAACAATGGATAGTTGATAGTTCCAAACCACAGAGAATTAAACTGTGCTTCCATTAAGTAGGTAAACATGAACATGAATACTGGAATATGATACTCCTCAACTAAGTAATTGGCTATATAGCAAATAGCACATACCTTAAAGCTACATGAGAATATTTTAAGAGATTTTAAACTGATACTGAATCTGAATATGGAAAAGGTGGTCAAAAAGGAAATGTTAAATGAAACCGAACAAGATGAGGAAATAAAACTTATCTCTATGAATATCAATGGACTCAATTCATCTACCAAACGAAAAAAAATATTCCATAGACTAATAAAATTGAATAATGATATCACGTGCCTCCAGGAAACCCATATTAAAAGAGACCACCTTTCAATCCTCAAATATCCGAAACTGGGTATTCAATTTTCCACACTAGCAGAGGAAAAAAAAAGGGGAGTGGTGGCATATATTAAAAAATGGCTTAACCCTAAATTGATTTATAGAGATGACGATGGTAGAATTTTATGTATAGAAATAAAGATTGGTAAGAAGGAAATATTATTGGTAATTATATATGCACCTAACACTAAACAGAAAAATTTTTACTTGAATCTATACACCAAACTTTTGGAATTGCAATGGGAGAATATTTGTTTGATAGGGGATTTTAATGCAGTATCGGATGGAAATCTAGACCATAAAGGTAGTAAAGGGAAAACAATAAGGAGAACACTCCCCGCCCCTTTTCAGAATATGAAACAGGAATTCAAATTGATAGATGGTTGGCGTCACTTGAACCCGGACAGCAGAAAGTATACCTTCTTCTCACACATACACCATACATGTTCAAGAATAGATATGGTGTGGTTAAACTTTGAACTTATTGACGATATCGGGGAAATAGATATACTCCCAAATACTTGGGGAGACCATAACCTGCTATCGATAAAATGGAAAGGCCATATTAAAAGGAGGAAGGTGAGATGGACTTTAGATACTAGAGCTGTGAATGAAAAAGAATATAAATCAATGATGGAAAAAGAACTAGAAGTCTTTTTCACACTTAATACTCAAGACCAGACTACAGTACAGAATCTATGGGATACAACTAAAGTGTACATTAGAGGGCTGACCATAGCATATATAGCTAATCGTAATAAAGTAAAAAGAGAACATCGAAGTCAGTTATATACAAAAATAGCTGATCTGGAAAATAAACAGCAAGAGGATCCTAAAGACAATAGTATAAAAGAAGAAATAATCCTTACTAAACACAAGATCAACCTGATCGAGCAGGAATCACTGGCCAGGAAAATTAAACTGTCAAAGCAAAATTTTTTTGAATCAGCAAATAAACCTGGCCGATGGCTAGCATATAAGTTAAGAAAAGAGAGGGCTGAAAGGAGGATTGAACAGCTAAAAGACGAAACGGGGACGGTGTTTGCTAAGCAGGAGGAGAAGAAAGATATTGTTCACAAGTTTTACTCAAACTTGTATAAGAAAGAGGAGATCATCTCGGAGGATATTGAAGATTATTTAGGAAAAATAGATCTACCCGTCATATCGGAAGAGGATAGGATGTTACTTAATAGAGAAATAACTATTGAAGAAATTAGAAAGGCCATTAATAAACAAAAAAATAACAAAACACCTGGACCAGATGGGATTCCTTCTGAGTTCTATAAACAATTTTGTCACAAAATAGAACCATTACTATTAGATGTATATAAAGAGGCAATGGCCATGGCCAAGATACCAAACTCATGGAAGGAGGCTTACATTTCTTTAATCCCGAAAGAAGATACGGATAAATCTAAGATTCAAAATTATAGACCAATATCCCTCCTAAATTCCGATTATAAGATACTCGCTTCCATTGTGGCAGAAAGATTGAAAAACATCTTAAATAAAGTAATACATCCGGATCAGAACGGGTTTCTACCTAATAGACAGATTAAAAACAATATTAGAATTATCCTGGACACTCTGGAATATTATGATATCCACATTGAGAAACAATTGGCATTGGTATTCATTGATCTGCAAAAAGCCTTTGATAGCCTAGATTGGCAATTCTTAATAAAACAGCTAGTAAAAATGAAATTTGGAGAAACATTCGTGAATTTAGTATCAGCAATATATAAGGATCAACACGCAAAAATTTTAATAAACAACGATTTGACTGAAAAAATAGTTATAGGGAAAGGAGTCCGACAGGGCTGCCCGTTAGCCCCATTGTTATTTATAACAACATTAGAAGTACTTCTGAGTCTGGTAAGAAACAGTAGTGAAATAAAAGGGCTTAAAATCAAGAAGGAAGAGTATAAGGTCCAAGCATTTGCGGACGATATGACGTATATTTTGGAAGACCCATTAAAATCTGGAATGGCCCTGTTGGAAGAACTAGAAAAATACAGAAAGGTGACAGGATTAAAATTAAATAAGGATAAAACTAAAATAATAACTAAAAACCTTACTGAAGAACAAAATAAAGCTTTAGAAATAAGATTGGGAATCAAGACGGTTAAAAAAATTAAATATTTAGGATTGTGGTTAACAGCGAAGTGTAGTTCTATAAAAGAGGACAATTATACAAAACTAACACAAAAAATTAGTAAGGATTTAGAAAGTTGGTCCAAACTACAGCTATCCTTTCTAGGGAAGATAGCGGCCATCAAAATGATGGTCCTCCCAAAAGTGTTATTCCTCTTTCAAATAGCACAAATTAGATTAAGGAGAAACTACTTCTTGGAACTGAACAATGTAATTAAGAGATTCATTTGGGCCAAAAAGAAAGCTAGGATTAAAACTACTTCATTGTACGACAAGAGGCAGAGGGGTGGCTTTGGACTCCCGGATTGGGAGAGCTACTATACAGCAGCGGCACTCAGCTGGATAAAGGAGTGGGTAACATTAAGAAATAATAGGACCCTAACCTTAGAAGGTTTTGACTTACAGGCTGGGTGGCACGCATTCCTATGGGATGGAAAGCAGAAGGCACATGCCTACTTCCAGAGGCACTACATAAGAGGGTCCCTAATTGAAGTCTGGCTTAAAATAAAGAAAACACACTATCCTAAAATTCCTAAATGGCTTTCCACCACAGAAGCGATTATCTACCCTAACCTACTAAACAATAAAAAAATCTTTACTTACAAACAAATTTTAGATGACCACGATAATATTAGATCAAGGCAAGAACTTAGAACACTTGGAATTGAACTAGATTGGTGGCACTACCTACAGATTAGTACAAGGTACACCAGGGACGCGATACAACCCGGCTTTCAAAATGAACATGCTTTAGATAAAATTTTACTAGGACCAGATGGGAAAATAATTTCTCGGCTCTATGACTTTATGTTAGAATATAATCTTTTTGAAGAAGTGGTGAAAGGCAACATGATAGCTTGGGCACAAAACTTTGGCTATTCAATAACACTCTCAGAATGGGATAAAGTTTGGGAACTAAACTACAAACTTACACTAGCGGCCACATACAAAGAAAATATATACAAAATGTTTTATCGCTGGCACCTCCCCCCGGCCCGACTGGCAAAAATGTTCCCAACAACCTCCTCAAAATGTTGGAAGTGTAAAAAAGAGAGAGGAACTTACTACCACCAATGGTGGACGTGCCCTAAAGCCAGAACCTTCTGGAACAAAATTAGAGCTTGGCTGGAAGAAATAATACAGAGAGAAATCCCACTAAAACCTGATTTTTTTTTATTAGGGATACTCCGTACAAAATACTCAAAAGAAGAAAGATATTTAATACTACATATAGTTAGAGCAGCCAGATTAACATATGCCCAAAATTGGAAACTAGAACATACCCCCACTGCCTCGATGGTCATCAGAAAAATACTGGAGTGCGCAGAAATGTGCAAATTAACAATGCAGATACATGGGAAGGACAATACAGATTTCTACCAAATATGGAACAAGCTATATAATTGGATCAGCCAAAACCCAAAATTAAAAATTTGGCAGATGAATTGAGATATGTTTAAAACCACTCTCTTCTGTAAGTTGTAACTAAATGAATTAACCTATGGATGACTACCACCGACACCTATGTTATGGAACATACTTAAAATGTATATACAGATTTCGATACAAAACAAATACTTCAAGAACGCTGTAAAAAAGTACTCGATTTCTTTGTAATGTTGCGTGTAAATATGTGTATTCGTTCGTGCTATATGTGTTATGTCCGTGTGTTGTTGTGTGTTGTTCGTGTTCTTTTTTATTGTAAAATTTCAATAAAGATTATTTTAAACATAAACTGATACTTTAAATGACGTGTATCATTTCTGTATGGATAAAATGGTCAACTATATTAAGCAAAAAGCAATAGAGATGTAGAGCATATTTTTCCAGTGTATTTTTCACTGAGTGTGCAGAGAAAGCAGAAAGGAAGTAAGATGGGAGCGACAGATTGATTTTTCCATTTATAACAAGCCTTTCTATATTGTTATTAAGACAATTTTATATCCAGCAAGCTATATCTTCTAAGATTTCACATCTCTAAGCCATAGTCATTCATCATTGATGTGAAAGACTATCAAATGTATTTTGTAAATATAAGTGCATTTTGTCACTTGAATCTGTCTTATCTGTTTCAACAGGACTATTTTAAAAATAGTTTTGCAGCTTACTTGAGTTTGACTATTTCTTACAGATTCCTTCCACAGCACTGTAATCAGACAGCATGCAACACCTATGGCCTAACATTATGCTATACTTCCCTGGTTTATTTGGAAAAGAGTTGCATCAAGAGAAACTTACAAACAGTATTTGTTTCACCCTGAATTACTCAGCACTTAACAATATACGTTTTAAGGTAAGATCTATTTGACAGAAGTCACTGTTCTTGATGACATCTAGTTGGGCTATGAAAATACATTTTATTCGGTTTTTTATTTCCTGGAAAATGTCTCATCAGAGGTTGAAGTGCAAGTGATATAACCAATGCCACATAGTATTTGCTTTTATACCAACCTAGGTAAGAATTCCATGTCCTTATATCACTCTCCTCTAACCTGTCACTCTCCAGAGACAGGTTTTCTCATTATGATGGAACTGAAATTTGACACATATGGAGGAAATTAAAAACTAGAACTTTGACACATTGCAAGAAGAATGGGGAAGAATGTCTTATGTGCTTTACACTATGTTAAAACTCAGAAATCTCACCATGGTTAAATTTATTATACAACTTTCCTAACTTCAGTACCTCAAGAAGTTTGGGTATAGTTATTCAGATCCAGTGCAGAGTCAGAACAGCTGACTTAGTATATTTCAGTCAATAAAGCAGATTGAGGACAAATCACAGGTCAATGTTTCTAAACAACCATAAATATGCAAGATGAGTCTGAGGACTCCTGGCCCAATATAAAGGACAAGGATAGGAAAGAGGAGATGTGTTTTTTTTAAAAAAAATATCTTTGGTAGCTTTCTGAGAAGAGTCGGGGCCTTTACTGCAGCAAAGAATTGCCTTCTCTTAAACCAGAGGTCTTCAAACTTGGCAACTTTAAGACTTGTGGACTTCAACTCCCAGAATTCTCCAGCCAGAATTCTGGGAGTTGAAGTCCACAAGTCTTAAAGTTGCCAAGTTTGGGGACCCCTGTCTTAAACTGACACATACAAAATGTTAAGTATCAACATAAGGATCTGAAAATGTAGTGGGCACTAGCATTCCCAGATAAAAGAGGTGGTACACTTGTATGTCATAGGCTTTCTGGAACATAGGAGTATAGAAATATTTGCAGGTCAAAAGTCTGAATGAAAAACCAATATCACTTCAATTTCTATTACCTATGCAATAAGGAAAAAAGTAATAATTATAGAATGAAATGGAGGTGTTTGAATCAAAGCCTTCAGCTTCATGTCATGCTGCATCTGAAATCATAAATTCTGGATTCTTGCTGGAAGAATGGGCTTTTGACAAAATACCATATCTCTGGATTTTCTGTTTCCATTGGACACTGTGTGAGAAGAGCTCATATATACAGTATTTTGAATAGGAATGAAGCAGGACTTGGGTAGAAACTAAGTGATGCCTCGGGAAATCTAGTTTTTCTCAATAAAGCAAATCTAACTTCAAGCTGGAGCTCATCAACAGATGGATTTCTTCCCTGAAATCCTCTTTAATTTGTAGTTTTATATGTCTAACCATTGAATGTTACTGTAGCAAATATGTGCTCTCTTAATCAAACCAAGAGCCGTTTATGTCATTTTTCTTTCTACTTCTGCCTGAGAAATAACTCACGTCAGGAAGAATTTCTTTCCTTTTTGCTTGAACTGCATACACCAACTGATGGGATGGTGGATGGATATTAGGGGAGACGTACATTTTCTCGGGGGGGGGATGTTATGTGTTTAATGTCAGATGTTTCTATCTTTGGCAAAAGTGTGAGTAGAAAGGTTGCTTCTTCCCTACAGTTGTCTCAGCTTGTTCTGTTACAATGAAGGCTGAATTGAATCCTTCTATTCCAGAGGTCTTCAAACTTGACAACTTTAAGACTTGTGGACTTCAACTCCCAGAATTCTAGGAGTTGAAGTCCACAAGTCTTAAAGTTGCCAAGTTTGGGGACCCCTGTATTAGACCTCTCAGACCTCAGATGCCCCTGGACAGTTCCTAATTTATAATACCTTCCAGCATCATCCAACCACCCTGTTGCTGATATATCCGTTATGAAGACAGGTTTTCTTATCACCCAGGGTGACATTCAGGTTGATGTTAGAAGATGCTATACATCACCAGCGAAGAGGAAATGACCTGGGTGTCTCAACTGCAATGCAACAGGAAACCTAGACTTTAATCCCTTTCCCACTTAGGTAGTTCCCACCAGCCTCAGAGGTAAGTGGTAAAAAGGAGACAGTAGAAATACAGAATCTCGATGATGATGATGATGATGATGATGATGATGATGATGATGATGATGATGATGATGATGATGATGATTCCTCCTTCTTCAGTATCAGGGCAGCACATTCCAAGGCACGGTTTAGGAACGTTTCAGAAGGTCTCCCCAAGTGTTGAAGGTCTTCCATCGGAAACTCTCACACAATAAAACCGGAGGGGAGAACACAGCCAGACCGAGTCAGGTCTTCTCCAGCTGCGTGACCAACGATGTCGCTCCCGCCTCTCTCTCTCTCTCTCTCTCTCTCTCTCTCTCTCTCTCTCTCTCTCTCTCTCTCTCTCTCTCTCTCTCTCTCTCTCTCTCTCTCTCCCCCGGCGCCTCCTGTTGAAAGAAACTAGGAGGGTTGCACGGCGCGCTGCGCACACACTCCCGGTTCGCTGCGATCTCTACTTCGATCGCTCCTTTTCCAGGTGAATTCCGCTCCGCAACCTCTCGCCAGGGATCTGCCTCTCTCCCGGTGCTGCATTAGGACCCAGAGAGAACTGCTCTATTCCTGGCCCCAGTGCGCCTGCGCCAAATGACCAGAGACCGAACTAGCTGGATTAGCGGCAAGAACGACGGCGGCGGCGGCAGAGGCGGCAGCAGCAGCACCAGCAGCGTGTTCTCTGGCAACGGAGCCTTCAAGCACCACCTGCCAGATCTTTCGGGCAGCGGGCGCGTGGGAGGGAAGAACAGAGGGAGAGCGAGGGCAAGGCGCGCCGATCTCCCGTCTCTTCGCAGCACAACCCACCTGCGGCTTCAAGCCTTGCTCAACCTGCCTGAATCGCCGGCTCCATCCAGCCTGTTGTGAAGGAGGAATAAATCGCCTTCATTTATTCCGGCCACCGGGTCCCCGCACCTCGTTCCACCTTCTGCTTCAAGACAGATATAAACCAGCCAAATCCTATCTCTCTCTCGCTCTCTCTTCCTCTCTCCTCGAGAGGCGCTTCCTTGGCGAAGGTATCGAGCGCTGTCCGTTCAGCACCACGCTACCGTAAACCCCGGCAAGCCCCGTGCCTTGCGCTTCTGGCGCCTTTCTTTGCTCAATCCCAGGAGGGGCCCTGGAGGCGAGAGCTGCAGGCGCCGAGGGCCGCTTTTTTTTTGGGCTGCTGCGAAGTGTAAACCCGCATCAGCAGGGAGGGCGCCAAAGAAGACACCCAAGAGGGAAGGCGGATTTCGTGATCTTTTCTTTCAGCTGGGAGGGGGGGATTATTAGATACATCTTCCCCTCTCCCCGGCCCGCCCCAATATTAGTTGTTGCTTCATCACCGCCATCGTTTCTTTTTTCAGAGCCTTTGAATTTCACGTGCTTGTTGAATTTCTGTCCAGGGGGGGGGGAAAAGCGACACCCGGCTCCGGATTGCTCTGTGTTGAGCTCTTCTGAAGAGCTGCCTTTTTGTGCCTGCCCCTGGCTCTAGGACTGAGGTGCAGAAGGATTTTGTTCAGCGTTTTTCAGGCGATTTGGTCTGCTGAGCATTTGGTATCTGCCCTTTCTTCCTCCTCCTCCTCCTGGCACTGTATTAATTTGTGTGACTGTGGTGAGTGTATGTGTAGGTTGCGTCTGTAAAACCCTATTTCACTGCCCTCGGTGTCTTGTTGCAGGCCCCTATCGCCACCCTTTGCATCTTCTTTGTAGGTCAGCCGTGTGGCACTGGAGGTGTTGTAATTGCCACAGCTCAGCAAGGAAGCAATTCCTCACTCACAACCATACTTACCTCCCTAACCAAACACCCCTCACAATCTCTGTTCTTGGAAGGAGCCTTTCATCAGCATATTCTATTTATAGGCACCCGAACCTTACATTTACATGCTACTCTAAGGGCATGTTGATTTCCTAATAAAGAAGTTGAATCTGCCATCATTAACTTTCACTGGTACTCTTGATTTTGCATCACCTGCTGTGAAGGATATAAGTGTCTAAGAACAGTGGGCGTCTCTTGCCCACATGTCTAAGGTATCAAGTTAGTTACTGATTGCAGATGACTAGCCACCCCTTATGAGCTTGCTGTGTGTTGTGCTTGCTTGGATGATTCCACGACATGCCTAATAAGAGACGAGATGGGCCAGGGCGATGAAAGTGATCGTATTGTGATCAATGTGGGAGGGACTAGGCACCAGACTTACCGCAGCACCTTACGCACCTTGCCTGGCACCCGGCTGGCCTGGATCGCTGAGCCAGATGCCCACAGTCACTTTGACTATGACCCCCGTGCAGATGAATTCTTCTTCGATCGGCACCCAGGTGTCTTTGCCCACATCCTGAACTATTACCGAACAGGTAAGCTGCATTGCCCAGCAGATGTGTGTGGACCTCTGTATGAGGAGGAGCTAGCCTTCTGGGGCATTGATGAAACAGATGTTGAGCCTTGCTGCTGGATGACCTATAGGCAGCATCGTGATGCTGAAGAGGCCCTGGACAGTTTTGGTGGAGCACCTCTGGATAGCAGTGCTGATGATGGAGATGCAGATGGCACAGGAGACTCAGGTGATGGGGAAGAGGAGCTGGAGATGACTAAACGCCTGGCCCTGAGTGATTCCCCAGATGGAAGGCCTGGGGGCTTTTGCAAGAGGTGGCAGCCTCGGATCTGGGCACTCTTTGAGGATCCCTATTCCTCCAGATATGCAAGGGTAAGCCATACAAGTCAAAACCCAGACTATTTGTTTCCAGACCCTTTAAGGAGGTTTTTAATTTGGTGTTCTTTAATCCCTATTTGTATTTCATGTCCTGCATGTTCTTGCATATACTGTACTTAAAGACAGATAAGGAACAATATTGACTCTAAGACAGACACCACACAAAGCCAGCCCTTTGGAAAAAAGGGCAGATACAATGGCACTTTTCTTTCTTGCTTTTTTTGGTTTAGGAGGAGAAAAAACATTCCAACAAGTTAAATTCCCACCTTCCAGCACACTTGCAAGTAATTGCCTAGAACATGTCTTGTGTCAGGATTCCTCTTTAATTTTCATTCCATTTTTCTTTCCTTTCAACAAGATGAAGAGAAATTCATTACTAAAGCTTCTTAGTGGAAGACCTGTGTCTTAAAGTTTTTGTTGCTTTTCAATGAACTGCAATGGCAATTTTATTTGCTTTCCAAGACAACTGGCAGACACAATGCTCCAGACTTAGTTTTCCCTATAATAATCACATTTTCATTTGGCTAAAGCAGTTCACATCAAGATATGCATGTAAACAATTATTTCACTCTAGGGCAAGATGACTATTCTACCTTCTGCTCACCAACAGTTACAAGCAACAGAAAAGGAATTTTATACTCAGTTTATCACTGGGATTGTGATCATGTTAGACAAAGGATTGTCAGAATAGATGTATATGGTGTTGTGAGGACATACTCTTTTGAGCTAAAATGAGAAAATATTTTGTTCTCTTTGATGTCATCAAAACACATACTGATGTCAATGGGGGCTGGCTCAATCACATGCTGCATGAAATATGGAGAGAATGGAGTAATGGTTGCAGGAAAAATAGGGTTAATTTTAGTATCTTTGTGGCTGTACGTGTACATAATCACATACTTATAAAACTACACATAAATGAAAACCCACAATTATCCATCTGTTGTTAGCATTTCTAAATTTTCCTTATGCATTATATGATAGTTTCCCCCCTCCCTTTTGTTGAGGCATGTTAATTGATGTCTGTCTGTCTGTATGTATGTTCATGCATGCATACAGAGATGCATGCATGGGCATACAGTATATGTATGGCCATGCATGAATACAGAGAACTAATTCATTGCTTCATTGATATTTTCCATCTGGAGAAGGAGAAGGCTCTAAAGCACTTCAAAAGCAATTGTTGATTATCTAAAGATGAACAGAAAATTTGATGGGAACAACAAGATAAATTATTGGGTACATTAAACCATTTTTTTGTTATTTACTGGAAGCAGTTTGCTCAGCCAATATCTCAGAATAACTGGTGTGGTGCCAGTTTGGCAAAAGAATAAATGAGATGTTCTGTCTGGAAGCGAGTCCTGAGATGCTTTCTACACTCTCTTTTAGATGACATTGTTTTTGTTGTGTAGTTTCTTCTGAGATTCCCTGCGAGTTGAAAGTAGTGAATCTTTAAATAGTAGGGAACAGGAAAAGATTAATTAAATATTTACTACATCATAAAAGCAAAAAGTGTTATGAAGTAGCAACTTTTGAGTCCTAATCATCTTTCCCAGGAGAATGTGACAGTATGGCAGCCAAGCTGGGGGCATTTTCAGGTGAATCTTGCTGGCTTTGAGCAAAATTATAGGCATAAATTGTTTTCTGGAAAATCTATCAAATGCCTTGCCTCTCTAAGAGTTGCTAAATTACACATGTGCATCAAGGTTAGAGGCCTCCTAATGTAATTTGCAATTGTTTATGGAAAGATCAAATTCAATGCATTTGAGAAGAAGCCGTAGTTTGTTGCTAAAGCTCATGCTTTCTATGCAGAAAGCTGCATTCCTAGCAGCTTCAGTTAAAAATTGTTTCAATATCCTGGAACGTCCTGCTAGAGTACAGGTAGTCTTCAACTTATGACCTCAATTGAGCCCAAAATTTCTGTTGCTAAGTGAGACAGTTGTTAAGTGAGCTTTGCCCCAGTTCACATCTTTTCCTGCCACAGTTGTTAAGTGAATCATTGCAGTTGTTAAGTTAGTTGCATGGTTGTTAAGTGACTCTGGCTTCCCCATTGACTTTCTTTGTCAGGTCACAAAAGGTGACCGCTTGATCCCAGGACACTGCAACTGTCATAAATATGAGTCAGTTGCCAAGTGTTTGAATTTTGATCATGTGATCATAGGGATGCTGCAGTGGTCATAAATGTAAAAACTAGTCATAAGTCACTTTTTTCCATGCTGTGGTAACTTTGGACGGTCACTAAATGAACTGTTCTAAGTTGAGGACTACCTGTAGAAGGCAAAGTAGAAAGCATAAGTGAAGGTTCAAGTCACTAAAGGTTTAAGAGAATCAGTAGAGGAGCTGTGGTCTATAATAGGCATTGTTTTGTGCGTTGCCTGCATCAGTTTTGATAGTACATATTCTGGAATTCTACTTTATATTCCTTTGATACGGTAGGCATGTGATTTGATTTCTTCTGTTAATAGATCCAAGCTTTAGTGTATAGATAGTCCTCATAACATTATTATATACAGGTTTTGCAAAGTTTCTGTAAAGAAGCATAAATGTCCATGCAGACATTTATGTAGCTCAGTCTGTCCTGTATGTTCACAAGCTTACCCATTGAAGATATAGTAATGGGCACTTAACAATTCTGTATATCATACAAAGATCAATCAATGAATATGTGTATAAGAGAATACTTGGATGTATGATATTATAATTTAGCAGCACATAGATTAACAAACCTCAACCCACCTAAAATGCCATTAAAATGGAAACTCATGTAGATTATTTTTAAAACATAAGGCATACAAAATAAAGCATTTATCTAGCAAAGAGTCTCCCAAAAGTATTAGCAATAGCAATAGTACTTAGACTTATATAATTCTTCATAGTGCTTTATAGCCCTCTCTCTAAACAGTTTACAATTTTAGCATATAGCCCTCAACAAATCTGGGTCCTCGTTTTACCGACCTTGGAAGGATGGAAGGCTGAGTCAAGCTTGAGCCGGTCAGGATCGAGCTGCTGGCAGTTGGCAGAATTAGGTTGCAATACTGCATTCTAACCACTGCGCTGCCACATAATAACATAATATAATAACCCTTTATTATATTTTTCCAATATTTGCAGTTCACATGCATTTTAATCATAATTATACGGTATATTTAGCTATAAGCAATTTCTAAATGGCACCCATATGCTTGTCCAGATAAAACTCAGATCTACAAAGTCTTTAGAGCTAAATGTGTTCTGAAGCCTTTTACATACCTGCAACAGAACATCTTCTCTCTTTTTAGCGTTCATGGTATTTCTTAGGCTGTGGAGTTGTCTAAGTCCAAGAAAGAAATATTAAAGTGCCTGAAGCATAGCTGTAGTAGTAATCATCACCATTATGCTCATCTGATATTGAATGAAATGATACAGCTTCATCCAGGCCAAAAAGAATGAATCTTCATTATACATCTTTCCAGTATAATCTGCATTATGTATTCCTATGCAGAAAGCAGAATGTCTTGACTTTTCATCACTGACTTTCTGCAATGAATTCATCAATGGGGGACCACCTGTCTCACCCCCTCATATTAGATAATCAAAAGAAAGGGTTTAAGTTGAAAAACTGCTATACAAGTATGCAAACTTGTTCTGGGGTGGGGGGACCCCAGTTCCTGGTCGATGTAAACTGAGACATTAAGGATTTTAATTTAAATCTGTAATTTTGAATGGATTACAGATTTAATTTTAAAACCTTACATAATATTTATTTATTTATTTATTTATTTGTTTGTTTGTTTATTTGCGAGATTTATATACCGCCTCACAGTGCAAGCACTCTCTAAGCAGTTTACACCAGTAAGCAATGTATATTTATATTGCCCCCAACAATCTGGGTCCTCATTTTACCTACCTCGGAAGGATGGAAGGCTGAGTCAACCTTGAGCCGGTGAGATTTGAACCACTGACCTGCGGATCACAGTCAGCTAAAGTGGCCTGCAGTACTGCCTCTAACCGCTGCGCCACCTCGGCTCTTTTTAGATTTCATTTTAATATCAGAACATGTGTTACTATCTTATGACTAAACCCAATGGTCACGAAATAGTTATTGTTCCTAGAAGTTGATGGAACAGCAGGAAAAGGTTAGGAAAATATGGATTAGCCAGCATCCTAAATATGGTAATTGCATCCCTTGGCTCTTTTCTTTGTGGCAAGTTCCCCTTATACTAAAAATAGAAACATTAGGACCAATGGTTATAGCAACTGTAAAGTATCTACATTAGTAAGACCAATACCAATAGGCAAAATAAGACACATTCCAGGACCCCCTGCCTCCTTAATTTGATTATCCTCCTTATTTACTCTGTTTGTCCTATCTCCATCATTCTACTTGTTTTCTGGCTTGTGCAGCAAGCACAATCTCTTCCTTCCGCTTGACCATTGCCCACAACACCTGCCCATCCACACTTGCCTTGGGAGCGGGGCAGAGCAGGCAGACTGGAAATCCTGGGTCCGCACTTCCTAGCGAAATTAAACAGGTTTCAGATCAATCTTAGCAAAAGAAATGAGCGGATTTGGGTTTTAGGATCCCTCCCTCCTGGATTCTGAGATTTTTCATCTCTTGCTCTGGGGTGAACTATTTCAAGAAGAATGGGTGCACAACGTGAGAGGCCCTCGTGGACTTGCAGCTCCTGTTCAAGGATAGGTGGCAGCTATGGGCAGGGGGGCTTTTGCACAACTTCACATAATGTGCCAGTTTCACCCTTTCCTGGGCTAGGAAGCTCTGCTCATGGTCACCCATGCTTTTGTCCCCTCCTGAGTGGATTTAATCCAGTGCTGTAACCCCTCCAAAGTAGACTCAATTAGAAACCAAAGTCATGAATGCTAAAGAATGCTAAAGAAACAGAATCTTGCAAATCAGAATGAACTCCCCACCCCCCTGCCCTCCTTAATCTTCTTGAGAACTAGGAAGGGTATTTGTCTAAGGTGCTTGCTCAGATTACAGTTTTGACTCAGATTTCTTTTATTTTATCATTGTCTCAGTGGTGGCTTTGCCTCCCACTCCTCAAGGGTATTCTTTCTGCCTATAACAAATATGCTTTACCTTAGGCCACCCTTGAAGAGTTTTCTTAAACTGCAGCTGGTTCAGAATGTGGAGGCACTGGCAATTATAAGGGCATCTTGGTGTGCTTATGTTATAGCTCTGTCCTAGGAGTTGCATTGGCTGCCAGTGTGCTTCTATGTGCAATTCAAGATGCTCACAGTCACCTATAAAGTCCTATATGACATGGGGCTGGTTTATTTGTGGGGCACCTCTCCTTGACTGTCTCTACTGATCTTATTTGGTATGGCAGGAGAGACATGCTACAGGTCCCATTGGTTAAGGAGTATTATCTTTCTGGATCCAGAAAAATCAGAAAACACTATATTCCCACAGAGAAAAGATGGGCCTGATTCTGCCAGTTTTTCCATAAAGTCTTGCCTGTGTTCTCAGCCATGAAGGCCAAACCGTTAGTTGGTAAAGTTGTTGATTTGTAGCGAACTGGTTTTAAGGCTTGGGTTAAAGCTGCTATCTGTGGATTGACTAATTTCATCAGTTTTCTTCTGATGCTTTTCAATCACGATGAGTCTTTGGATTTTAGGAGTAGAGGAATTGGGGGAGGGAAAATAAAGGTATGGCTATGGCACTTAAGTGGATTATTGTACAGCAACGGTTCTCAACCTGTGGGTCGCGACCCCTTTGGGGATTGAATAACCCTTTCACAGGGGTCGCCTAAGACTATCAGAAAACACATATTTCCGATGGTCTTAGGAACTAGACACCGCTCCTCTATCCGTCTCCAGATGGGTCCACCCACATGCAAATAGACTACTGCAAAAAAAAATCTGTACCATGGGAACTTCTGAGCATGCGCAGAAGCCGAATTTCCGGCACTGCGCATGCGTCGCCATCTTGTTTTTGGCTTTTTTTGCATTTTTTTAAAAAAAATTTGGCACTGCGTATCCGTGCACGCACAAAGCGCACGTGCGCCCACAAGGCGTGGCCATGCAGCGCAGGAGGAAGCGAACCGGCAGCGAGGTAAGTTAGAACCCACCCCTGAGTTTCCTAATAATTTTATTATTTTATGGTTGGGGGTCACCACAGCATGAGGAACTGTATTAAAGGGTCGCGACATTAGGAAGGTTGAGAACCACTGTGTCGGACTGGCTAAGTCAGACCCGTGCGTTAATGACGTCAAGACACTTTCAAAAGTAAGGACTTTAGCTTTTAATCACGCTACAGATAAGAACTCAGACCATGCCGAACCCCTTCAGGTCAAAGTCAGCTCTGAGATTCTCCTCCTCTCAGTGCTATTTATGCAAAGCCTCACCATTCCCTCCCCCCAAACCACCATCCGGTGCTGTGAAGCCCTCCCCTCTCAGCTGGTCATTAGCCGCACATGGCTTAGATTGTGTCTTTCCGGTGGCAGCTTCCACTGTGCTCGGGTTTCTCTGCGTCTCATGTAACATGACGTTAATCACCGGCGTCAGGCTTTTAACTGCTGAGAACAGTTTGTTGTGTTGGCACCCATCAATCCCCAGTCTCAGTGTCTCTCCCTCTCACCAAGGTGCATATGTCGAGCCTTGGCACAACAGGCAGCTCCCCTCTACCAGGGGTCCACCTGCAGGGGATAAAGCAGAAGGGTTAGCAACATTCGAATAATCCTGATTGGGACCTGGTTTGTGTGGATATTTTCGATGAAATCGCCTTAATAATCGTTCAGCTTGTATGTCATGCGCAGCCACCCGGGTAGCCTCCGTAATCGGATATCCTTTCCAATACACCAGATATTGGAGGTTGCCTCGAAGGGTCTAGGACAGTTCGCCTCCTCCACTCTGCCACACCTGTTTTGTCCCCAGCCTTCCGCCCCCAAACAATCCGGCTCTACCTTTTCTCCTTGGCCCCTTAGCCAAACGGGCCAAAAAGCCAGTTCACCCCGGGCTTTTGGACGCACAGGACACTTTGCCCCCAGCCAATCAGAGGAGCAAGAATCCCACCCCCTTGGAAGCAGCCTTTTTAGGAGAAGGAACGGGGACAAGTCTTCCCTCTCTTGCTTAAAAGAGACACGTTTTTCAGAGGGTCCCAATGAAGGAAAGGGGAGGGAGGAAGAGTGCTTCTAGCTGGACTCAATGAGATTCCCTCTCTTGCTTAAAAGAGACACGTTTTTCATAGGGTCCCAATGAAAGAAAGGGGAAGGAGGAACAGTGCTTCCAGCTGGACTCAATGAGATTCCCTCTCTTGCTTAAAAGAGACACGTTTTTCAGATGGTCCCAATGAAGGAAAGGGGAGGGAGGAAGAGTGCTTCCAGCTGGACTCAATGAGATTCCCTCTCTTGCTTAAAAGAGACACGTTTTTCAGATGGTCCCAATGAAGGAAAGGGGAGGGAGGAAGAGTGCTTCTAGCTGGACTCAATGAGATTCCCTCTCTTGCTTAAAAGAGACACGTTTTTCAGAGGGTCCCAATGAAAGAAAGGGGAAGGAGGAATAGTGCTTCCAGCTGGACTCAATGAGATTCCCTCTCTTGCTTAAAAGAGACACGTTTTTCAGATGGTCCCAATGAAAGAAAGGGGAAGGGGAAAGAGTGCTTCTAGCTGGACTCCCTCTCTTGCTTAAAAGAGACACGTTTTTCAGAGGGTCTCTCTCTCTCTCTCTCTCTCTCTCTCTCTCTCTCTCTCTCTCTCTCTCTCTCTCTCTCTCTCCCTCCCTCCCTCCCTCCCTCCCTCCCTCCCTCCCTCCCTCTCTCATCCTCGCACTCCCTAGCTCTCTCTCTCTCCCATTCCCTCTGTCTCTCATAGGAAGGAAGGAAGGAAGGGAGGGAGGGAGGGAGGGAGGGAGGGGCAGCAAAAAAGAGATATTGAATCAAATCTGGTGCAAAAAAAACTAAAGCTCCTGGTAAGCTGATTTAGGTATAGTGAGAATCACAGCTGGCATCGGGGTTTGCAAGGGATGATTGCCTGGCTCAAGGGAATTCAAGACAGGAACCAGGAACCTGGACCAAAGGGATCGAAAATGTGGGGAGAAAAACGGAAGCCCCTCTCATACACACACAATGAAGGGGAAAATATAGAAACCATTGTTCCTGACTGGTTCCCCCCAAAGCACTCTTCCTCCCTCCCCTTTCTTTCATTGGGACCCTCTGAAAAACGTGTCTCTTTTAAGCAAGAGAGGGAGTCCAGCTAGAAGCACTCTTCCTCCCTCCCCTTTCTTTCATTGGGACCCTCTGAAAAACGTGTCTCTTTTAAGCAAGAGAGGGAGTCCAGCTAGAAGCACTCTTCCTCCCTCCCCTTTCCTTCATTGGGACCCTCTGAAAAACGTGTCTCTTTTAAGCAAGAGAGGGAGTCCAGCTAGAAGCACTGTTCCTCCTTCCCCTTTCCTTCATTGGGACCCTCTGAAAAACGTGTCTCTTTTAAGCAAGAGAGGGAGTCCAGCTGGAAGCACTGTTCCTCCTTCCCCTTTCTTTCATTGGGACCATCTGAAAAACGTGTCTCTTTTAAGCAAGAGAGGGAATCTCATTGAGTCCAGCTGGAAGCACTGTTCCTCCTTCCCCTTTCCTTCATTGGGACCCTCTGAAAAACGTGTCTCTTTTAAGCAAGAGAGGGAGTCCAGCTAGAAGCACTCTTCCTCCCTCCCCTTTCCTTCATTGGGACCCTCTGAAAAACGTGTCTCTTTTAAGCAAGAGAGGGAAGACTTGTCCCCCCCTTCCTTCTCCTAAAAAGGCTGCTTCCAAGGGGGTGGGATTCTTGCTCCTCTGATTGGCTGGGGGCAAAGTGTCCCGTGCGCCCAAAAGCCCGGGGTGAACTGGCTTTTTGGCCCGTTTGGCTAAGGGGCCAAGGAGAAAAGGCAGAGCCTGATTGTTTGGGGGCGGAAGGCTGGGGACAAAACAGGTGTGGCAGAGTGGAGGAGGCGAAGAGTCCCATTCCGTCCTGAAGAGTCCCATTCTGTCCTCGAAATAGTCTGGAGTCAAGAACTTCAGCTACCTCGTAATGATCCCTGTATATGGGACCAGGGGTTGTTGGTAGGTCTTGAGTTACTTCTACAGGTTTAAGGAGACTAACGTGAAAAACGGGATGCACCTTCCCTAATAAGGGTGGCAGTTTCAATGCTACCGTTACAGGGTTAATCACCTGAGTGATTGGGAATGGGCCGAGATACTTAGGACCTAATTTTTTACTAGGTATCCAAAGTTTTAGATATTTAGTTGACAAATACACCCTATCCCCGACTCGGAATGGTTTATGATCCCTTCGACTTCTATCCGCATACTTTTTGTATTCCTCGGCTGCTTGTCTTAAAGCTACCTTCACTTGTGCCCACCCTTCTCGAATCTTGTCAGCCCATTCCTTTGGGGTTTTGGAGCATTGGGGGTTCATAGCCAACTCTGGAATGGCAGGGAATTCCATTCCATATACTACCTGGAAAGGCGTGAGACCAGGACTATGATGTACAGCATTATTATACGCTACTTCAACAAAAAGTATCAAGCTAGACCAGTCTGTTTGCTGGTATGACACATAACACCTTAAGTGTTGTACAGGTTAAGCCCATCTGTCCCCAACTTTAAGGAGCAGTTGTCACACTTGTAGCAGAGTTATTCTGTCTTCATTAAAAAATATCGATGCATCTATTGTGGGTTTTATGTTATTTGTATGTTGATTTTAAATGCTCTTAGCTGCCCAGAGTTGCCATGGCAAGATGGATGGCCATATAAATTGAATTAATTAATTGATGAACAAATAACTGAATAAATCCATCACTGCATTGGACTGTTACTTAAGAGGCCTAGAAGGCCAGGTTCTTCTATGATATCAGCCCAATAATAATTGGACTTTCTTTCTTTTTTTGCTGTCTAGATATAGTCATATACAGTGATAATATTTGTATTAACATAATCCCAGGATCAGCTTTTGGAAAACTTTTACATCACAGATGTTTGCACAGACTGAAGCCACAAGCCTCTGAAAGTTGTTAACCAAATTACAAGTGATTAAAAGAGCAAAAAAAAAGCAAATAAATAGATATTTTTTGTTTGGAGTGGTGATTGATTGATAACATTTATAAAGTTGCTCATCTCATAAGTGTGACTCTGGGCAGGGTACAATGAAAAATGCCAGTTAAAATGCATCTTATATAATAAAAGGGAGTGATAAGGGGAATACAGAATGGGCCAGGAAAACATCTTTTCCCCAGTATGGTGGGTAGCTAATTAGGTGACTGAGCTATTTAGTCTGCACAATCAACTAATTAAAGTCAAATGGTTACATTAGAAGTATTCTGAAGATGGGACTTCAAATGACCTAGAAACAAAATTCCTTGCCTGTAGACCCTACCCAAATCCAGTTCCGAATTCTGAAAAGTAGCTAAAAGATACGCAGCAGAGAAAATCTGGTGGAGGAAATCAGTTAACCCCAAGTGGGCAAGGGTAAAGCCAGTGTCCAAATTTATAGGAAGCATCTTTTCTCTGTGTGTGTCATTTCTATTTTTCTCTCTTTCTGATACCTTCTCTTTTCTCTTTCTCTCTTCCAAGCGACAGGCTGCAGGAAAGCATAAGAGATCTCAACTGTTTAAGCTAGGCAAGTGGCATGAAATTAAGCGGAGGATTACAAGATTCCAAAAATGCTCACCCTAGATTTTGTGTGGTTGCCTAACTGAAGGAAAATTTGTATACGGAGAAGGCTGATATGAGTAACCTGTTATCTAATAGCCTTGTGGAGGAGATGGGAGCAAATAATCAAACAAACAAACAAGCCAACCAGAATGTATATGCTTAACAATAGGCTAGATTAATAATTCTAAAAATTCAACACATATAAATTTTAAATGTGGATGGGTGGGGTTAATTACATATTTAAATCAATACTCAAGTAGGAGAACTATTGTACGGTACTGCAAATAAAATATTCCCTTAACTAACACCAGCCATAATTAATTCCCAAACAGCAACAACAACACCTCTAGCTGCTACCATTCTGGTTCATCACACCATCAATCATTCCTACATTGTTTACATTGTAAACATTTATGTGAGCATAAAATATCCATTAAAAAAAGAATGAGAGAGGTTCTCTCCATGGGAAAGTAGTGCCACAATATAGTAAGTTTGCAGTTGAGGCATCTACTCATATGAGTCAGGTTGAGAAGACTTGAATTTGGATCTAGGTTGTGTGTTTTTTTAATCTTTCACAATCACATCATGTGTTTAACCTTGGGTAAGTCATCTTCCTCAGTTTATATATGGAATGATGTACATCATAAGATCAAAGCAGTTCAATACTTACATTTTTAGGTGTAGGAGATGGCCAGGCTGAGCCCGAAGGAGAGGGTCAAATGTGTCATAAGTCATGAATCCCTGCGTGCCCACAAGTGATTTAAGTCCAGCTCACTTTGAATGCTTTCTTAATTCCTGCTCATTTCCCTTGACCATTAGTAGCTCAGATTTTTGTGGAGAGTTTAAGCTTGCCATAAATCTTTATACTCATTTGAACTGCCTGAATCTCCTGATTTTCCCAGCGTGTGACATTCAAAGATACATCTAATAACATAGCAATATGATAAATACTTATACATTTCAGTGCACTCAAAAGGAAGCCATGATTGATTGCCATTTCCTTTTTTTCCACTTTTTTTCGGGGGGGGGGAGGAAAAAGATAATGTTTGAATGGTGCTTGGTGTAAAAACAGTTACTGCTAAAATGGAAATGCTCTCAGCAACATTTGGACTTTCTCAGGTTTGGGGTAGGGGGGGACCCAAAACAGGGTTTATAACTCGAAGGCAGAATACGTATTGCCTGCAGAAAGTCTCAGATTTAATTCTGACATCTCAAATAGTCGGTGGCAAAGACTCCTGCCAAAAACTCTGGCAAACGTTACCCAGATAGCAGACTCCACGGAGTAGATGAATAGTCTGAGATGCTATGAGACAGTACTTTATGTTTTAAATTAATTGAAGTGCTTCGCGAAATGAAATAGGAAAATAAAAATGAACATCCTTGCTCAAGTCCTATTTTATTTACTTGCTTGCTAGACTGAGAAATTGAAAAAAAGCGTACTGAGAGATGACAGGGACAACCTGCTCCGATACCTTGCCAAGAAGCAAGGCTGACAGAAGTAGAGCTAAAGTTACTCTACCCTGAACAGGAGAGAAGTGATTTTTTCACTGAATTTGCTCTTTTTTTCCTGTGTGTGCCTTCAAGTCAGTCTTGATTCCTGGTGACTGTCTGGATGAGTTTCTGCTGTTTTCTAGGCAAGATTTTGGAAGTGGCTTGCTCTCTTGCCTTCTTCCCAGGACTGAGAGAGTGACTGGCCCAAGGTCACCTAGTTGGCTTCGTGCCCCAGGTGGGACTAGAACTCCTGGTCTCCTGGTTTCTAGCCTGTGACTTAACTGGCTCTCATAGTTGGTTACCAGGATATAACTAACTTTCAGATCATATGCAAATAGGAATAACCATCATCCCTAACTCTGAAGATATGAAAATGAAAGTCATTTAATGCACATACGCACGCACACACTGATATGCATAAACATTACATCAACAAATTCCTACCCTAGCATAAGCGATAGTTGTAGGCACATTATATAAAATAATGGTACATCTCACTATACCGAATGCAAAAATCACGCGGCTTCATAATCTCTGTCAATTTTATCCATGTATTGGCAAAGAAAAAAACAATAGCACAATAAATAAAAGAATGTGTGATTTTTTAAATTTTGTTGAGTCATGATGATACTAATGAAAATGGTAATACTCTGCAAAGCAACTTGAATTGTGATGCTTAATACTTGATGGTACTTATTTTAAATGTGATAATTGGGAATAAAGATACTAGGAATAGCAGTAGTAATAGCACTTAGACTTTATATACCGCTTCACAGTGCTTTACAGCCTTCTCTAAGCGGTTTACAGAGTTCAGCATATTGCCCCCAACAATCTGGGTTCTCATTTTACCGACCTCAGAAGGATGGAAGGCTGAGTCAACCTTGAGCTGGTGAGATTCAAACTGCCAAACTGCTGGCAGATGGCAGTCAGCAAAAGTAGCCCGCAGTACTGCATTCTAACCACTACACCACCACAGCTCTTAGATTAAAGAATTTTAGGAAAGAAAACTTGATCTTTGAATTTTGTAATACAATATAATGTTATTGTTAGATAGTGGGCAAGGATCACAGGAGACAGACTTCAGAACAGCTCTTTTATTCAGCTCACTCAAGCAACCAGCAAAACAGGGTCTGACAGCTAGCTCTTTTATAGAGGGCTGTCAGACACAACAACCAATAGCGTTTGAGCATTCAAATGCTGGACCTGGGTGAAAACATACAGTTCAGTTAGAGTTTAGCTAGAATATAACAAATTAGAGTTCAGTCAGAGTTCAGCTAGACATAACAGGTTAGAGTTCAGTTAGAGGTCAGTCAGAACACAACAGTTACAATAAAATAATCAGAATCTATAAACCACTGCAAAATATATATTCACTGGGCAAAAGACTTAAGGTGAGGGAACATCTCTAAAATGGGAGGATATTATTACTGATTACTATTTAATTATTACTGAAACCATATGCCATGGTGAGCTAGATATTGCCTGTGATGTGAACAGGCCAAAGCTTTAGACTGAGATCTCTGCTGCAGAATCAGCCCTGTAAATTGGAGAGGGGGGCTTAGACAGAAACCACTTTAGAGCCATTGCATCTTGTTTCAAAAACAAGCAGTAGGAGAAGGGTTTCTACAGCATCTCAAGGCAGCAACCTAGTTTAGTGAGTTCAGGCCACATTGTATGGCAGAGCTGGGAGTTTAACAGACAGATTAACAGAGTTGGAAGGGACCTTGCAGGTCATCTAGTCCAGTGTTCTCCAACATCTTCCACAGGACATGTTTACCTCACTCGGCCAGTATGGTACAACTAAGTTATCAATCTGGAAATGGAGAAACACTGGTTCAAGTCTCCACTCAACAATAGTATTGGTTACTAACCAGGTGACTTAGGACCAGACACTTTGTTTTTCCAGGTATAAAATCAGGAATACCCTAATATTGCCAGCAAGAATAAGAACAATGGTAGAACTGATCCTATAAGATTGGCACTAAGAGTAGGACTGATCTCTAATTTGTTCCTCCCTCCCTCTTTCTTACACATGCACATACACTTACTTCCTCATTCTCATATTCACAGATTTCCCATGTTTCCATTCACCCTCTCTCTATATCTCAGAACATGGGTCTGGAGAGATTTAAAACATCCACCTTCCCCTACTACCAAGGAGAAGAACGAATAAACATGTATTATGGTATCACTGAAATATGCTTTTTTGGATCTTTTTTGGACCAGTGAGGGAGATTACAGTCCATAAGTGAAAGCCATCTTGACAGGATCAGAAGGGTTTCATGGATTGGCTACTTTAAGAAAATGCAATAAAATTCAACTAACAGTAGAAGTGTTTTTATGTTCCTTGTCTCTTCCTTCCTTTCTATGTATCACTTTTAGACATTTAAACTGTAAATCCAATAATCTCTGGTCCACAGATTCTTTGAGCTTTTGCTCTTTGACTCTGAAGGAGAAATTCTGTGATTTATCTTCTCTTTCTCTCCCCATCAATATGTCTGCCTGGCACTTTCTGAAGTCAGGAAATCACAATATCAAAAAATATCTACATATCTGCCTGTCATAGAGCACGAGAGAGAATGCTGGGAAATGCTAAGGATCCAAAGGTTCTTCAAAGAGTCTAATTTTTTTAGGAGTTTCCTTCATGAATAATCAAAGAGGGAAAAGTTGAAAAAAGAGGATTTTTTCCCCTTGCTCATTGATACGATTGTTCTACCCATTCAGTTGACATTCCTTACTAACATGTAATTTTAATTCAGAATATGCTTCATTATAAGCTTAAAATGGCAATTAATTACTTAGCAGCTTTCTGGTATAAAGTAGGCAATAAACAATCACCCAAGGAGAGAGTATGTCATTTTGAGTTTTGTTTGTTGTTTTTATTTATAATGTGAATGTAATGGATCTAGTCTTACTATGCTCACATTTGCTGCCAACACTCCCATTTAAGGCAGAGAGGAAAAAAGAGAATAATGTCTCTTGGGTTTAAGGCAGAGTGGCACACAAATCTCAGTGACACGGTTGTTTTTTTTAAAAAAATACATTATGCATACTCAGATAATTTGGGATAAAAATCAAACCACAATTTCAAGCTTTCCATGGTTAAAGTCTTTTAAAAAGTAGATAATTCGTAGATGTAATTTTGATAATTGTTTATATTTAGTATTAGCTCCTCACATTACTCTGCAAAAACTGCTAGGAGAAAAAATGGCAAAAATCTAATTGTAAGGACAATAAACAACTGAAAAAAAATCCATAAACATGCTACATTTCTATTACAGAAAACTCTGATATTTTTCCAGAAATAATTAAAAAAATGCTAACAAAATTTATTTTTATCAGTTATAGTTAAATGTTAGCTTATACACTTTATACCCAAATTAATTCTGACAATTATATCTAGTACCCTAAAATGAAATGAATCCAAAACATTTCTTAACACATACTTTAACCAGCAGGCATTTTTCCAAAGACAGATAGAGATCTCTAATTAATTGCACATTTATATTTAATTCATATTAGCATTCACTGAATTTTAGTTGCTTTACTTTCTTTAATTAAACAGCAAAAAGGAAAGGAAAAAGGAAAAGTTATACATACATATATAAGATACATATATAACACTTCAACACAAAATCAGTTCAATCAAGGATGATTGTTTCACTATAGTCTACATCAGGGGTGTCAAACTCAAGGCCCACAGGCTGGATCCAGCCCTCAGGGTGATTAGATCTGGCCCACAGGCCCGCCTTGGAAACAGTGAAGGACCGGCCTGTGGTGCCTCTGCTAGCGAAAACAGAGCTCGGGAGGGCCACACACATGCCTCCTGGGCTCCATTTCTGGCCTCGATGTCTCATGCAGCCCTCTGCCAGTGAAAATAAAGCCCAGGAGAGCTGCATGCGGCCCTCCCAGGCTCCATTTTCACTGGCAGAGGGCTATAGGAGGCCATTGTGGCTGGAAACGGAGCCTCGATGAGTGACGTCAAGCTGGCCACACCCACCCTGGCCATGCCCCCCCATGCCCCCTGAGGTCAAACGCAACCCTGATGCGTCCCTCAATGAAATTGAGTTTGACACTCCTGGTCTACATCTATCAGCAACTGTTTCCTAAGTCTCAAATAACATCAGATCTTCAGCCCACTAAATCATTGAGAACATACATGTACCTTTTCCAACACTGAAAGACAAGTCTCTTAGCAGTAAGCATAATAGAGAGAACCCATTTTTATTGTCCAGTCCTTGATTTCCATATAATACATATTGAACTTCCTTCCAGAACATCCAAATATGGACATCCCCAAAACCCTTTTCAAAGTCCAATTACTATAATTATGTCTTCCAAGAAAATAACAGTTAAAAATCCCACAAAAACATGTTGTGTATCCCACCTTTTATTATTTGTACAAATAACTCAAGGCAACAAACATATCCAATACACCTTCCTCCTCCTTTTTTCACCACAATAACAACCCTGTGAGTGGATTGGGCTGAGAGAGAGTTACTGGTCCAAAGTCATCCAGTCTGCTTTCTTGGCTAAGGCAGGACTTGAACTTATGGCCTCCTGCTTTCTATCCTGGTGCCCTTAACCACTAGATCAAACTGGCTTTCTATGTTTGAATAAAATATTGTCAATGCGTCTCATGCAAAAGGATGATTTACTCATTCATTTTCAAACACAATGAGATCTAACGAATCTGAAATATTGTTTTCTCGTGAATAAGTCAATCTACAATCAATTGACATTTTTACATAGATGTTAACATGATCTCCCATCTTCCATTCAGCAGTCAATATCTGCATATCAAATTGATTTATTGACAGCAAATACTTACAAAGACTATTTGTGGGTTTTTTAGTTTCCAACTTTTGATAATCAGGTCTAACCATTTTAGTATCTCTTAAGCTGAAAATTGATATGTCAGAATTTGTAACTATGATATATAGAACACCTGGATTGTCATCTATTAAGAAAGACCTTTCAAGTTATAAACCTGCAAAGTTTATTTGATGTGATGTTACATTTGTGTCAAGAAAAATTGTTGCTAAGTAAAGAGAGAATGAGTCCTTTATTAAGATTCCATTTAAGCCAGCCTGCTGAATTTTTAAATAAACTGGAATAAAAAGCAATTATCAACCATTTTAAGGATTTTGTAATTTGCTTTGCAGTTTTTATATACTTAATATACCTTGCTGCTTACTGAGCTGGTATTTTCTACTGAGGAAATTGCATATTATATATTCCTACTGCAAAGAAAATTCATTCAAATTATTATCACAGGGTGGATAAATGTTAGATTAAATGTATTTTAAAATTAGTTGGCATCTTTATCTCTGATCCTTCTGTTTCAAATTTTAGCCATCTTGAACTGAATAAGTAAAGTTGACATTAACTAATCTAGGCTCTTGACTTAATTGAGAAAGTGTTTTCCCCCTTTTCTCTGTGTAAATATACTGTATAACTATATGATGCTGGGCAACCAGTCTTGGTTTTGTAACATTTTGAATAGGTTTAAGACAGTCAAATTTATTTTTGAAGTTTTTTTTTTTGTTTCACAAAGAGTTGCAATCATTTTTCTGTCACTAACAACCAAATCAAGGGCAAATGGATCAGGTTTCAAGGGATTATTTCCTTCACCATGATTTATACATGGCAATGCTGCCCAAATTAATCATGCTAAAAAATTAAGAATAAATCTTTGCTCCAAGATTTTCTAAGGTAATTGCTCATGAAAAGCTTCTTTAATAACAGTATGTTAAAATTACATGATAATGACCTGGAATTTGGGGGGGGGGGGGAATGTAATAACTCTGTAATTTCAGCGAGCTGCACAAAAAGCTGTAATGTAGTTGCAGCAGATAATACTCCTTCAATAATCTCTTATTCTGTAGGGGTTTTTTTGTTACCTGTCTGGGCTCTTTGATCAGATAATTCAGATAAACAACTATTTCAATATTTAGCAAGATGTGGTAGATATTTGAGCAATTAATTTGCTTTGCTAACCTTAGTGAGAAGCGGTGTAGAAATAAGCATAGGCTAGCTATCGTGTTTTCAGTCCCTTTGGCTGTGTTTAGTTTTGGCTCCAGCTAATATATTCATAAGGACCAGTTTGGTGTAGTGGTTAAAGTGGGAGACTAGGAACCAGGAGCCTGTCAGTTCTAGTCCTGCCTTAGGCACAAAGCCAGCAACCGGGTGACCTTGGTCTAATCCTTTTCTCTCACTCCTAGGAAGGATGCAAGGGCAAATCACTTTTGAAAAACCTTGCCCAGAAAACTGCAGGGACTTTTTCAAACAGTCTCCAAGAATCAGGCATGATTGAATGGAAGAGATAGAGATGGCTGAGTGGGTGAGTGGGTGGGTGGGTGGATGGATGGATGAAGAGAGAGGAGGGGAGGGAGGGAGGGAGGGAGAGGGAGAGGGAGAGGGAGAGGGAGAGAGAGAGAGAGAGAGAGAGAGAGAGAGAGAGAGAGAGAGAGAGAGAGAGAGAGAGAGAGAGAGAAATATGATACATGGAGGGACAGAGGGACAAATGGATGGACAGACAGACAGACAGACAGAGATGATAGATAGAACACCTTACTTAATTTTCACATGGATGAAAGGATATTATATGGGGCAATTTTTTCTTCACTGAGGTCTTTATTGTTCTTCCATATCCTAAGGAATAGTTTTGAAAAGGAGAACAAGGGGCAAGAGCTTCATCATTAGCTTTCTTTGGTTAATTTATGGAAGAGAATATTTATGACGCAAATCTCTCTTTGTAATACGTACCATGCTTAATCTTCCACCCCCTTTCCTCAGATTAACCAATACCAGGTTTTACAGATGGGACCAGCTATTTCACCAGGCTGCAAAAAAAATGTCAAGGATAAATAGTTTATGTATAAAGCTCAGTGGGGCTTTTTTCTGGGAAAAAGATATATAGGATTGCACAGCAACTGCAGCAGATGCTCAATGGCTATTTGATACAGAAGTAAAAGAGTTGTTTTGAGAAACAAACAAATTGAACTATACTCAAGCAGTAAAGATGACTGTAGCTGCACTGACTAGTCTGAGGTGTTTATTCCTTTAAGAAATCCCCAGAGTATGTGTGACATTATTAAAAGACTTAATGTAAATTTAAATCACTATGGATTACTTGAAATGTTAGCTACATCTAGGCAGCAATAAATCAATATCCCAAAGTGCACTGGGGCTTCTTGAGAAAGTCTCATGTGGGAAGACCATTCCATTTTGTCCTTTGTCAGTTTCATGAAAATATTTTTTTTCGAATATTCATCATCATCATCATCATCTCTTCTGTTTCAACTTATTTCTTAGGAATGCAAATATGTGCACATCTACTGAGCCACACAAGCAGCTTATCCCAGCAACATAAGTCTCCACAAAATGTAGAAAGATGTGTCAGATACTTCATGCTGTTAAAGGATTTACAAGTTGTCCATTGTGCCGTGGCAGCTATTGTTGAATCTTTGCTTTTTATTACACAGTCCCAGAATTGTGATTTCAAAATGCAGTAGGTGACTTTTAAAAAAATGCAAGGAGATCCTTTGTTAACTCAGTAAACCTTTACACAAGTTACATCAGTGAGCTAAGAAGCTTGTTCAAGAAATGGAAGAAAGAGCTGGCTTTCTACAGGTATGTCAGGATTCCTCTTGCTAATTATAGAACATTGCTAATTATTTTGCAAAATGAGATTGGGGAATACCCTCAGTTTAGAGAGTCTTACCAGCCTTGCACAGTCTTATGTAGTCATTTGAAATTGCTAACTCTATGAATCATGAATGCTTTAGATTATTGTCTAAATTAAAATAGTGACCCAGTAGCCCATCTTTAAAATGCTCTTCTATCCTGAACCCTAGTGAAATAACTGACTTTTGGGAACCTCAAAATCTTCAGCCAATCTGAGCAAAAATTAAACACAAAACATGTCAGTAGAAAATCACTTGGTTTGCCTTCTTAAATAGCTGAATAACTACATGATTCATTAGTATATCCAGCCCACATTTTATTTACAAGGTACAGTGTCTAAGCAATATAAATATAGTAATGCAACTTATTGAATTTAATTTAGACTGGATAATCTAATTTGTCATCTAGGGATCAAGGAAAACAGATATATTTTTAATATCCTAAAATGTTTCCCAGTAACAAAATGATAGTGGCTATCAGAGTTTGGGAGAGACAGAAACTCATCTAGTCGATTCAGATTTGGAACCTACTTATTTTTTTACCATAAGTTCAAACACAAAATGAGCACAAACCCAAGACTTATGTCAAGCATATTTAGCCTCCTCTTTTTTAAGTCAGAAAAAAAAACTACTCTGGGCAGGAAAGACTGGCAGAAAAATGCTAGAAGCTGGTCAGTAAAAGTGGAGAAAAATGATTCCCTGCATATCTGAGTTTCCTATATTTTACAAAGAAGAACTACCATAATATTATTAATTATTTTTAAAATATTAGCTGTCATTCTACTGGGAAGGAAGGAAGGAAGGAAGGAAGGAAGGAAGGAAGGAAGGAAGGAAGGAAGGAAGGAAGGAAGAAAGGAAGGAAGGAGATGCTACAGAGAATCCTAGAAGTGCAATGAACTTAAGGTGAAAGAGAGATTTTTAAAGATTTTGAAAGGCCTCAGCACAAAATATTGCTTTGATCTCCTTCCCATAGTTTTGTTTCCATTGCATGGCCCAATGGAATATATAAAGAGTCCAAACACTATAAGAAAATAAAACAAACAACAAAAATACCCAAGCTGGGAAAAGCCCACATGTAGTTCTCTAGCAAAAGATTTCTATTCTTATGGAAGCCTACAAATAAATTAAGTAAAAATAAACACATTTGTTATTATACTCCTATGGTCTGAAGCTACTGCTTAAGCTTGCTGTCTGTTCCACTCATTCTAAACAAACACTCATTTGTTTTGGATTTAAAAAAATACATACAAGTTTAATGGCCTTCTACAATTAGTAGCGGACTGTGGTTAAAAATCTGTATGACAATCTTTAAAATAGATTCTTCACAGAACTCATGGAATTGTCCCGCGGTGAGTTGTCCTGTGGCAAGATGGTTGCGCCGGGTTGATGGCAGTGAGATGGCTGTGACAAGTTGGCCGTGGCGAGTCATCCTAGACCTAAACCAGGGGCCCTAGTAACATCTGTGGAAAGATGTCTATGGAGATTCTCAGTCATCCAGGTCATGGTTGTCTCAAAGGTGCTTTTTCAAGAGGCAACTGGATTTTCTGGTTTTTCTTTGAAGACATTTTGTTTCTCATCCGAGAAACTTCTTCAGCTCTGAGAGAAGCGAACCTTCTTCAAAGAAAAACCAGAAAGTCCAGTTGCTTCTTGAAAAAGCACCTTTGGGACATCTGTGGAGAGGTCTTCAGGCTGTGGGAGGGATTTTAATACTGAAAGTCCTCGAGTTACAACCACAATAGAGCTCCAAATTCCTATTGTTAAGCAAGGCAGTTGTTGTGAGTTTTGCTCTCTTTCTTGCCACAGTTGTTAAGCAAATCATATAGTCATTAAGTGAATCTGGCTTTCCCCATTGATTGCTTGTCAGAACTTGGCTGGAGAGGTTGCAAATGGTTATCATATGATCCTTGGATGGTGCAACTGTCATAAATACTTGCCAGTTACCCAAATTTTGATCACGTGACCTTGGGGATGTAAATATGAAAAGCAGTCATAAGTCACTTTTCTCACTTTTCCCATTGTAACTTTGAACGGTCACTAAATGAATGGCTGTAAGTCAAGGATTACCTGTAAAAGAAAATACATAATTATGCTTGTTTGGACAATTCCCACATCTGCTAATCCACAGTTTGTGATGTACTGTGATCTGCATAATATCTATTCTCTGCATGAAATGGCAGAACCATGATTGCAAATTAAAATTACATTCAGCAATAACAAGAAGCGAGAGGGTAAGAATGAAATAGTTTATCTTTGAGCTAAGATAATTGATTATTGGAAAGCAAAGGCTGGATTTAAAGAAGGGCATGACAAATACTAATCTCTTACCTATTTGATCATTGGTACTTTAATTGCCAAAAAAGTGTTAAGCTGCTATTAGCAATTTCTCTGCAAACATGAAGCCTTGAATGGCTCCATCAAGAAGAAAAAGCAGCAACTCTATTCCCCCCCCGCCCGCCCCCATTTCTGCCTCTAGGGGTCTGGCTAGCATAAACCAGCAGGATTTGGGATAAGAATATAAATTAATATTATCACACCACATCTAGGATTGCTATATTCTTCAGAATTACCATAAAACAAATTATTTTCAGCTGGTCACTAGCCAGTGGCTTTGATCATATTCATAATCTTTCTTGCATAAAGATGAGACACTTCGGAAGCTAACTAGAGCCAAGGAAGCATAATTTATGAGGCACTGCAGAAGATTCTATCGATAAGTCTTGCAAGTCAACCATTCAAAATATTGAAATACATGACTGGCGTGTGACATACAAGAATCTGATCCATAAATGTAGTTTGTGATACAAAGAGAACTGGGGGGAGGGATCAGAAAAGATGTGAGAAAAAGTGCAACAGAATACAGAAAGAGGGAAGGACAATGTGATGGGAAAACAGGCAGTGTTCCACTTACCCCTTTGTAACTACGTATGTAAAGGAAGATTTATGTATCCAGTAGATATTTTAAGTAAGATCTAAGTAAATCTTAGATAAAGCAGCCACAGTTCTTTAATCTTGTAATGTATTATCTTTTTAGGCAGCATTACATTCGAATTTACATCACCCTTGAAGTCCCCAAACATTTGCAACTCAAAGTTAATGAAAAGGAGAGTTGATTTGGATATGTTGGGTTACAAAAAATATACAGTATATATCACAGCTATGTCCTATTTTTTTGAACCCCACTGGATTCAAAAATAATGTTAAGGTCTGTTCATATATCAGAAAGAAAATCTTATAAACAAAATCTTGTTCTGGCCTGAGGACATCTCAAGAAAACTAAGAATTGACATTGATAATGGAACAAAAGTGGAATTTTAAGAGCTTTTGAGAACTTACGCTAGAAACGTACTAGGGCTTTTTAAAAAAAAGGAGATCAGTGAATCTTTGATTGAAACACCCCATCCAAGCCGATTTGCAAAATCACTGTACAGTTCTGCTTTCATGAAGCAATTTGAATCAAGTAGCTGTGAAGCACTCCATAAATTCAGTGTCTTTTCTGCTCTTGTTGCAGACAGTATATAATATTGCAGCTTCACTTATATAAATGCTGATCACTGAGTGGCAGTGGAAAAGTGTAATGGGCTTTCTCATAAAGACATTAGTTTTATGACCTCTTTAAACTTTCCTTCTCTAACAGCTCTTTGAGGAGAGCAAAGTTAACAGAGCTTTGGTCTTCATTAACTTTCTCAGTTTTAAAATGCTTTTCTATGGGCAATCATAAACTTTGCTCTGTCTTTGCGGCAGAGAGGGCATCTGATGGTGACTATTATCTGTGAGGGCTCCCTTTCTTGGGAACAGCTTGCCCCCTGATATTATTATACATGATCTTCCAAAAAGCCTCTGAGATAAGAAAAGATCCCACGATCTTCCAGAAGCTTATAAAAACGTGGCTGTTCTGGATGACCTTGGGCATTTAAAAAGATCTCCTGGAATGTTACAGTTACTTCTATGGTTGATTTGTTGTATGTTATTGTCTGTTGCTGTTCTACACTGCTTAGAATACATTGGTCTATACCAGGGGCGTCAAACTCGTGTCGTCACAGCATCGTCACGTGACGTATTGGGACTTTTCCCCCCTTCACTAAACCCAGCGGGGGCGGTGCCAGCACCTGACACATCTGGCCCACGGGCCGTGAGTTTGACACCCCTGGTCTACACATTAAAACAGAAAGAAAGAAAGAAAGAAAGAAAGAAAGAAAGAAAGAAAGAAAGAAAGAAAGAAAGAAAGAAAGAAAGAAAGAAAGATGGAACAAAGGAAGGAAGGAAGGAAGGAAGGAAGGAAGGAAGGAAGGAAGGAAGGAAGGAAGGAAGGAAGGAAGGAAGCGAGAATTACTTCTGTGCTGATCCTGACAGCACAATTTGGACTTTCAACATTGAATGTGGATTTAGCGCTCATCATTCAGATATTGAATTTGGGATTAAACTTTATTTTAAATTCTGCATGATGGGGATAAAGTTTCTCAAGAATGTATGAAAGGGCATCGTATGGCAGAGCTGGCCTGCTTGATGGCTGAGTTCAGAAATGGAGTGGTGGGTGGGGAGGGGACAGACAGAACTACAAGGCTTTGATTTCTACTTTCCTGCCCACTGACCATTTCTGTAGCACTGTGTCATAAAGCTCCAGGCTTCATCTGTTGCCTCTACTAATAAAAAAATAAACTCAGAGAACTTCCAGCATACTACAAACCCGATCCAACTGAATCCTGCCGAGAAGCGGCCAAGGGGCTTCATCCAGTCTACAATATGAGCAAAACCTGTCCTTTCTCAGGAGGGATCAAGCTTACTTAAGTGTTATGCCAACCTCCTTGGTACCCTTTCAAATCCATTGGTTAGCTAGGCTGCCTCGCGAGAACAAATCTGTAGTCATTCTTCTGAGCCTGCACATAAGAAGCCAAGGTTGCCAGTGTGCCCTTCATAGCCTGGCACTCTATCTAAACCAGGGACAAGGTCCTTTGCAACTCTGTTATTCTGAGTCCTTTTCATGAAGCCGCTGTGGCGCAGTGGTTAGAGTGCAGTACTGCAGGCTACTTCTGCTGATCACCGGCTGCCAGCAGTTTGGCAGATCGAATCTCACCAGACTCAAGGTTGACTCAGCCTTCCATCCTTCCGAGGTTGGTAAAATGAGGACCCAGATCAGGGGTGGGTTCTGGCTTACCTCGTTGCCTGTTCGCTTCCTGATGTGATGTGGAGGCATGGGCGTGCATGCGCAGTGCAAAAAACAGCTTCTGTGCATGCCAGAAGCAAAAAGCAAGATGGCGGCACCTACAGCACTGCCGAGAGAGTTGGTTTGGGGGCGTGGCAGGCCTGGGTTGCTGCCAGTTTGGTGAGTGGGGGGAAATTCCCGCTACCGGTTCTATAGAACCGGTAGAAACCCACCTCTGACATAGATTGTTGGGGAGTGGACACCAAGCCTTCCACCCCAGAAAATGAAATGGGAAAAAAAATAAGAGCTTGCTTGTTAAAATGCTTTGAATATTTTAAAGTGAAGTAGAAGTCTTTCTAGAGCACTTCGCAAACCTTAGACTTTATTTTATTTTATTTTATTTATTTATTTATCAGTTTGTCAAACATGTACAAGATAGCTGGTAGGAATATGAACATGGGCATGAACAAAGGAAATGAATACAAATAAATGGGGACAGTAGGACAGGGACGGTAGGCACACTGGTGTGCTTTACGGACCTCTTAGGAATGGAGTGAGGTCCACGGTAGACAGTTTAAGGTTGAAGCTGTGGGGTTTGAGGATGTAACAATGGAGTTGGGTAGAGAATTCCAGGCGTTGACCACTCTGTTGCTGAAGTGGTATTTTCTGCAATCAAGTTTGGAGCGGTTTATCTTGAGTTTGTATCGATTGTTTGCCCGTGTATTATTGTGGTTGAAGCTGAAGAAGTCATTGACAGGTAAGATGTTGTAGCAGACAATTTTGTGTACTATGCTTAGATCAGACCGCAAGTGGCACAGTTCCAGATTGTCCAAACCCAAAATTTTAAGCCTGGTGGCCAGTGGTGGGTTCCTACCAGTGCTGTGCGAGACGCCGCACCGGTAGGAGCCCGGCGATGATGTCATTTTTAGGCGCTTTTTTCTGGCTTCTCCGCGTCCTGAGCTGTCGGAAAAAAGCCCTCCCACCAGCCCTTGTTTCAATACCGACCTTTATTCTTCCTCCGAAGCACAGCTGAGAAGCTCCTCAGCTGTGTTTCGGCTTGTAATGTCGTCCTAAGCATGCGCAGAAGTGAAATCACCCGATGGAACGCAAGTTCACTTCTGCGCATGGTCGCGATGCACACCGGTAGCAAAAATAATCGGAACCCTCCGCTGCTGGTTCTAGGGGTTAGAATCTAAGGGATTCTATTGTGAGCAGAGGAGTGGAGTACTCTTCTCGTGAAATACCTCTGGACCTGCTCAATCGTGTTAATGTCCGATATACAGTGTGGATTCCAGGCAGAATCTGGACAATCAATAGGCAACTATGCTGTGCTTTCCTCTTCCCTACTATTTCCCTTTTAAGAGGCACAAGATTAGTAATCAAAGCTTTATTGAAGCTTTTGGAGGTATCTGATAGATATTTGACAGAGTTACTCTATAAGGGATAAGGTTATTCCTTCTGGTATTCATCCCATTCTGTACATGCTATGAATAGACACTGTCTTAGGTTCAATCAATACTATTTCAAAGAAGGGTGAGAAAACAGTGGAGAAAACAGTGGAGAAAACAGTTTAAAACCCCAGAGAGATGTTACCCATAAGCACAGAAAACACTAAGTCTAATTTGCTTTTTTTCTGTGCTTATTGTTATAAAATTGTAGTTATAATTGGTTCTTACAAAAATGGCTGTAATATTTGTCCTTTAAAAATATAATATAATTTCTAGAGTTGTTAACACAGAAGCAAATTGTGAAGTGATTAAACCACAGTAACACAATAATCATTTAGACCAGCGGTTCCCAACCTGGGGGTTGTGACCCCTTTGGGGGTTGAACGGCCATTTCCCAGGGGTCACCCCAGCATCCTCAGCTCCCCCTCCCACTGCCACAAGCCTGGCCATATTGCGCCCCACCAACCCAGCCGCCATTTGGGTTCTTTTACCCTCTGCGCATGCGCAAAGTGTTCTGCGCATGCGCAGAGCATAAAAGAACCCAAATGGCAGCATCTGGGTGAAGTCTCCAGATCCAGGCGAGGTCTCCACTCGCTTCATGTTGCCTCTTGGAGCTTTTCGAGCCCCGTCGTGAAAGGCGTGCGCAACTTTGGCAGGGCCGGGACAGGCGGCTGCCCGGAGAGAGCCATCTCCTTCGCAGAGTCTCTCCCGTCTACCTGTAGCGAAGGGGATGGCTCTCTCTGGGCAGCCGCCTGTCCCGGCCCTGCCAAAGTCGCGCACGCCTTTCACGACGGGGCTCGAAAAGCTCCCAGAGGCAACATGAAGCGAGTGGAGACCTCGCCTGGATCTGGAGACTTCACCCAGACGCTGCCATTTGGGTTCTTTTACCCTCTGCACATGTGCAGAACGCTTTGCGCATGCACAGAGGGTAAAAGAACCCAAATGGTGGCGGCGGGGTGGGTTGCGGTGGGGGCACGGGGGCGGGGCGTGGGTCACGGCATTAGGAAGTTGGGAACTGCTGATTTAGACTCTCTTTTCTCAGCGATATTTGTAATGTTGCATGTTCTACTAGAGCAGGGTGTCAAACTGGCAGCCTGCGGGCTGGATGCATCACACGCAGGCCACGCCCACCCCAGCTCCACAAATGGGAAAAACGTCGTGAAATGTCATGTGACCATATGGTAAGTTTGACACTTGTGTACTAGAGTATCACTAACAAGAGGAGAAAGTACAGTATGAATGCGTCTGTGGTCTGATTTCATAAATAGCCAGTTTGGTGGACCTACTTACTCCAGCTCTCACCTCCTGTGCGTTTTATGGTGCTTGTGTCACAAAAAAGTTTCTCATAAATTAGTGCAACTGGTACTTTGAAAGCCTAGGGTGGTTTTAAAAGCAATACACTTTATTGCAAGAAATTATGCTGGTGAGCATTCTCCCCATACTATACTCCAGGTTATGTTACACCAATAGTAGAAGAGTACAATAACAGTACAGAGTCAGTTGTTGTTGCTGTTGTTAGTTACGAAGTCGTGTCTGACCCATTGAGACCCCATGGACAACGTTCCTCCAGGCCTTCCTGTCCTCTACCATCTTCTGAAGTCCATTTAAGCTCACGCCGACTGCTTCAGTGACTCCATCCAGCCACCTCATTCTCTGTCGTCCCGTTCTTCTTTTGCCCTCAATCTTTCCCAGCATTAGTCTCTTCTCCAGTGAGTCCTTCCTTCTCATTTGGTGGCCAAAGTATTTGAGTTTCATCTTCAGCATCTGGCCTTCTAAAGAGCAGTCAGGGTTGATCTCCTCTAGGACTGACCAGTTTGATCACCTTGCAGTCCAAGGGACTCGCAGGAGTCTTCTCCAGCACCATAGTTCAAAGGCCTCAATTCTTTGGTGCTCAGCCTTTCTTATGGTCCAACTTTCATAGCCATAAATTGCAACTGGGAAAACCATAACCTTGACTATATGCACTTTTGTTGGCAGGGTGATGTCTCTGCTTTTTAGTATGCTGTCTAGATTTGTCATAGCTTTCCTCCCCATGAGCAAGCGTCTTTTAATTTCTTGGCTGCAGTCCCCATCTGCGGTGATCTTGGAGCCCAGGAAAATAAAATCTGTCAATACCTCAATTTCTTGCCCATTTATTTGCCAGGAATTGAGAGGGCCAGATGCCATGATCTTAGTTTTCTTAATGTTGAGTTTCAAGCCAACTTTTGCACTCTCCTTCTTCACCCGCATCAAGAGGCTCTTTAGTTGCTCTTCACTTTCAGTCAGTAGAGAGCCACTCTAATACTGGTAGCAGAGATCCAGTTTTGTCTAGTGGTTAAATCGCTAGGCTAGAAAGTGGGGGGCCATGAGTTCTAGTCCCGCCTTAGCCAAGAAAGCCAGCTGGGTAACCTTAGGCGAGTCTCTCTCTCTCTCTCTCTCTCTCTCTCTCTCTCTCTCTCTCTCTCTCTCTCTCTCTCTCTCTCTCTCTCTCTCTCTCTCTCTCTCTCTCTCTCTCTCTCTCTCTCTCTCAGCCCAACCACCTCACAGGGTTGTTGTTGTGGGGAAAATAGGAGGAGAAAGATATGCTGGATATGTTCATTGCCTTGACTCATTTGTAAAAATAATAAAAGTGAAATACAAATAGATAGATAGATAGATAGATAGATAGATAGATAGATAGATAGATAGATAGATAGATAGATAGATAGATAGATAGATAGATAGATAGATAGATAGTGGATTTTTCAGAGTTGACTGACTCTCAGTATTTTGTCTGAAACAGCAATTGAATAAGGCTGATAGATTACCAAACATTACTTATTAATTTTCTTTACAAGTTCACAGCAGCTTGTGTGGATATCTCCTTCATTTTATTTCCACAATAAAACCAGGTGAAATCAGGTAACTCAAAGTCATCCGGTGAGTTTCTATGGCTGACGATGAACTTGAACTTGAGTTGTGCTAATTTTAGCTCAGCACCTTAACCTTTATGCCACAATGATGTTCCCAAAGATAAAATCCTTAATATAAGTGTCCTCTAGAAATAATTACAACCATCTAGGAGTTAAAATAGCTGTTCCTTATACTACCAGATTGCTGAAGCTGATTTCTAAGATAACATCTTTTGTTGTTATGTATGGTTTTCTCTTCCAGAGAAGCACATGAGCTGTTCCTCTATTTTTGTTGTTGTTGTTGTTGTTGTTGTTGTTGTTGTTGTTGTTGTTGTTGTTGTTGTTGTTGTTGTTGTTGTTGTTGTTGTTTCTGGTTTTAATATATAAACTGCACAGAATTATTTGGAGTCAGGTGGCCTCTAAGTAATACAAATCAATTAATAAAGCATTTCTAGAGTCCACAGCACAACTTCTGTGACATGTTGAGATTTCCATCTTTATATCAGGCTCTATTGCTGCCAAAGTCTAGTGCTCAATTATTTCTTCATAGCTACTAAAATTCAGGACTATTGACAAAGATTAAATTAGGCAGCCATGTTCCCCTAAACCAGTGATGGCGAACCTTTTTTCCTCGGGTGCCAAAAGTGCGTGCGCGCATAATTCAATGCCCCCAACGTGCCCCAGCCCCCTGCGCATGCGCATGAGACCTCCCACGTGCTGCCCCACCCCCATGCATGACCCCCATGCTCCCATTTCCCAACTTCCGGTGAGCCCAGTAGGCCTGCATTTCGCCCTCCCCAGGCTCCAGAGGCTTCCCGAGGCTTCCCGAAAATCAGCGCTAGAGCTGAGCTAGGGCAACGGCTCGCGTGCTGGCAGATATGGCTCGGCGTGCCACCTGTGGCACGCATGCCTTAGGTTCGCCATCACAGCCCTAAACCTCTTGGTTTCTCTCTTTTAAGTCAGGACAAGTTTCTTTAAGTGTCCGTGCCTTGTATTTCACTGGCATCACATATTGGTAGTCCTCGACTTACAATAGTTCATTTAGTGACCGTTAAAAGTTACAATGGCACTGCAAAAAGTGATTTATGACCATTTTTCACACTTATGACCATTGCAGCATCCTTGTGGTCACGTGATCAAAATTCAGATGCTTGGCAAGTGATTCCTATTTTTGACGATTGCATTGTCCCGGGGTCATGTGATCCCCTTTTGCAAACTTCTGACAAGCAAAGTCAATGGGGAAGCCAGATTCACTTAACAACCGTGTTACTAACTTAACAAACGCAATGATTCACTTAACAACTGTGACAAAGAAAAGTCGTAAAATGGGGCAAACTCATTTAACAAATGTTTCACTCAGCAACATAAATTTTGGGTTCAATTGTGGTCATAACTTGAGGGCTACCTGTTATTTGGTAAAGATTTTCCCAGGAAGAGGGGATTTTCATGAATGTAAGCAAAGTATATGTCTGTGAGAGTTACCACCATGTCCACCTCACCCTGGTTCTCCGACGCCTCTTATTATTGGGTCTTTTTGAGGGTTACCAGAAATCTAGCAAAAAGAGGGCATGTTGAAAAAATCAAGTTGGTAGCGGGAACTGTGCAATTAAAGCCGTTCACGCAATCTTGGCTCCCATTATTACTTTTTTTAACCCCTCCCCATGTCTGCCCCTTGTGTTATACGTAAATGAGAATATAAACAACACTCTGGGGCAGTGGTTCTCAACCTTCCTAATGCCGCAACACTTTAATACAGTTCCTCATGTTGTTGTGACCGCCAACCATAAAATAATAAAATTATTAGGAAACTCAGGGGTGGGTTCTAACTTATCTCGCTGCTGGTTTGCTTCCTCCTGCGCTGCATGGCAGCGCCTTGTGGGCGTGTGTGCACTTTGCATGTGCACGCATGCGCAGTGCTGATTTTTTAAAAAAAAATGCAAAAAAAGCTGAAAACAAGATGGCGACGCATGCGCAGTGCCGGAAATTCGGCTTCTGCGCATGCTCAGAAGTTCCCATGGTACAGATTTTTTTTTTGCAGTAGTCTATTTGCATGTGAGTGGACCCTCCTGGAGACAGATAGAGGAGCGGTGTCTCAGTTCCTAAGACCATCGGAAATATGTGTTTTCTGATGGTCTTAGGCGACCCCTGTGAAAGGGTTGTTCGACCCTCAAATGGGTCGCGACCCCCAGGTTGAGAACCGCTGTTCTAGGGCCAAGATACCACAATATAGTTTGTCTGAGAGTAAGATATTCATTCACTGGAGTGGGTAGGAAAATAATTGTCTCTGTAGCGCTTTTGCAGATGCTTATACAGTTACTGGTACAAAAACACCACTAAAAGTATTCTAAAACACTAGTGAGGTTGATTTAGCTACTCTCTATCACTCCAAATGTTTCTCTTCGGTCTTGTTTCTGTGTTCTTCTCTGATCCTTCTCTCCCCATGGATTTCTTCTCTTTCTCCTCTACTGACAAAGTCAGATCCTTGGAAAGAAAATTAAGATGATTAAATAACTTGCACTGCAAAGAATTAAGATGATTAAATAGCTTGCATTGCAAAGAATTTTGTATAAAATTATCACTCTAATACACCAGCCATCGAAAGATAGAGATTGAAATGCCTGAGAAAGAGGCTGGTTATGTGTTATTGACAGATTGAAATTGCATAACAGCTTTCAAATGAAGAAGCCTGGCCTCCTGTGAGCCCCAAGCAAGGCTGCCTTCCCAAACCAAGCATGCATTACAGGTAGTCCTCGACTTACAGCAGTACATTTAGTGACCGTTCAAAGTTACAGTGGCAGTGAAAAAAGGGATTTATGACCAATTTTCCCAGTTACAACCCTTGTAGCATTCCCATGATCATGGGATCAAAATTCAGATGCTTGGCAACTGGTTCATACTTATGACCCTTGTCGTGTCCCAAGGTCATGTGATCATCTTTTGCAATCTTTTGACAAGCAAAGTCAATGCTAGATTAACTTAGCAACCAGGTTACTAACTTATCAACTGCAATGAGTCACTTAACAACTGTGTCAAGAAAGGTCATAAAATGGGCAAAACTCCCTTGATAAATGTCTCACTTAACAACAGAAATGTGGGGCTCAAGTGTGGTCCTAAGATGAGGACTAGGACCACACTTGAGGATTTAGCTCTTCAGAAAGAGAACAGGTAGATTATAATCTAAAAAAAAAATCCAATGCAAACCAGTGAAGAGACTTAAAAAGATACAAAAGATGTTTCACCGAACACTAGATTATTCAGGGGTTTAGGGTTTGAAAGCCCATGTAAAATTAACTTCTGCTCTTTGGGCACAAAGTAAGATTAGGTATTGGAAGAGATTGTCTGGTTCTAATTACTGAGAAGCAAATTGACTAATTAATATTAGGCTTTGGTTTCTCCAGATATCAGGGCATTTCCTGGTCTTAAGAGCAGAAAAGAGAATTGCACTTACCATTGGAAAATATATCACCTCTTACAAATATTGTTTTTAATGGCTCACTTTATTGGTTGTTTGTCTCACTGTTGCCTGGATATAGGGAACTGGTCACAACAGGCTAGGCTTCAGTGCAAAGACAGCCTCACATTTCTTATTTAACATCCTGAAATGAATAAACACCTCTAATGCCTGTGGAATTCATTATTTTTAGGGACAGAGAGAGAGATGCACGAAACCCCCGTTTTGCTTTACCTAATTTAAAAAGTTATTTGGGGGGGGGGGGGGACGACACAAGAAGCCAAGTGGCCAAATATAGCAGAAGCAGACTACCCCTGTGAGAATATCGATGCGCTCTAAGATTGTTATATAATGATTTACCAGGCTGTAGGGAATGTGCTGAATTTATTCCAAGTTTATTCTAATCCAGGTATTGGCCACCAATATATTCACAGTGTGTCTCCTCCAGCAACTGGATGTCAGGTCAGAAGAGCACCGTTGATCTTTCTAAATTGGTTGACTAAGTTCACAGATTGTGCTAAGTCAAAATGCAGCTTGCTTTTTCATGCTGCAGTGAGTTCTATGATCTGTCATTGCAGCTCGCAGACAGTCAGTAATAGATTAGTGTATCGCGAACCTCACTGGTTGCAATTTATTCAATTAACTTTGATTAAACCTCCCATAGCTTAATGCGAAGTGTGAATCTTCTCCTTGTGGATATTAGTGGGAAACGTTAGAGGCACGAGAAATTAATAATCAGCAGTTTGGGGAATGGATCTGAAAAAGCAAATGCACTGTGCAATAATGTAAACATCATAGATACATATAGGGTTTCTATCCAGCTTAGAGTATTGCTGTACTGTATCATTTTGGTTCTCTTAAATCCACAGTTAGAACCAGAGTGGTATAGTGGTGAATGTCCAGACTAGAAATTGTCTGCCTGTGAGTTCTAGTCCTGCCTTAAGCACAAAGCCATTTGAATGGGTTTGGTCCAGCCCAGAATGACTTGGAGAAGCAACAGAGCAAGAGCAAACAACCCGCCCAGCACTGCCCAAAGCTGGCAAACATAGAAAGAAATGAAGCCCCATAGAGCACACTAAAGATGCCCCCCTGGGATGTTTACTTTCATCAATTATTGTTGCACATCTGCTCAGTGTCAGTCGGGACTAAAATGCATCCTTGGTTGTCTCCTGTCTGGTACAGGCAGCATCTAGCCTTCTTTCTCACATATTTCATGCTCATCAATGTTTGCTTCTACCAAACACATTCCTGCATTCCTAAATGCACCAGTGCAGCAGGAGAGCAGAGGAACAGTAGGAGGTTGCATGGGTGAGACAGACTTACCTGAGCAACTTGTAACCTTCCCTGCCAGCTTCCCCATTGACTTTTTTCCTGCAAGCCTTCCACAAGCAAAAACTTTGCTAGTGGGAAGGTGGTAGAGAACATTAGCATTCATGATCAACTTGACAGTTCATACCGGCTTCCTTGGTGACGTCTGCAAAGCCATCAGGGAGGGTTGGAAATGAGGATCGCGTGACCGCAGCTGATCAAGGCAATGCAGAAACATTCTCCAATTTCATCTCCATGGGGTTCATGGGCCCTGGCGTTTTGTAAATTGTCCGAGTTGTATTTCCTTGGTTCAATAATTGTTGCCCTATACCTTCTCATTTAGTAAGGTGGCTCAGTGGCTAAGACACTGAGCTTGTCGATCAGAAAGATCGACAGTTCAGCGGTTTGAATCCCTAGCGTGGCGTAACGGAGTGAGCTCCCGTTACTTGCCCCAGCTTCTGCCAACCTAGCAGTTCGAAAGCACGTAAAATGCAAGTAGAAAAATAGGGACCACCTTTGGTGGGAAGGTAACAGCATTCCATGTGCCTTTGGCGTTTAGTCATGCCGGCCACATGACCACGGAGACGTCTTCGGACAGCGCTGGCTCTTCAGCTTAGAAACAGAGATGAGCACCGCCCCCTAGAGTCGGGAACAACTAGCACATATGTGCGAGGGGAACCTTTACCTTTACCTTCCCATTTGGCCCAGTTGAAGGTTACAAACAAAGAGGCATGAGAATTTTAGTAGTCTATAGCTTTCCTGGCTGTCGAAATCATTTTTCACCATTCCTCAGTAATGATGTTTTTCAAATGGATTTATACCATTATTTTAATTAGCTAAGTAGCCAGTAGATTAAATGTCTTTCTGTATACATGGGATTTATAAATGCATGTGAGACAGTACAGGTAGTCCTTGACTTACGACCACAATTGAGCCCAAAATTTCTGTTGATAAGCAAGACATTTGTTAAATGAATTTGCCCCATTTGATGACCTTTCTTGTCACAGTTTTTAAGTGAATCGCTGCAGTTGTTAAAGTTAGTGACATGGTTGTTAAGTGAATCGGGCTTCCCCATTGACTTTGCTTGTCAGGAAGTTGCAAAAGATGATTATGTGACCCTGGGACATTGGGATAGTCACAGGGTTGAGTTCCTCCCGGTTCGGACCAGATTGCCCAAATTGTTAGCGACCAGCTGGTGACGCGATGATGGCATCACAGGATCCAGTTCGGTCAGTGCCGGTCCGTGGGCACCGCCATCTTTTTTGGGGAATTTTTGGTGCATTTTTCTGTGTTTGGATGGCTTGTCCTCTTCCGCGGCTTGAAAAAGAGCCCTCCTGCCCACCCCCGGGTTAATGCTCACCTTTATTTCTTCGCCCAAAGCACAGCTGATAAGCTCCTCAGCTGTGTTTCGGGCTGAATCCTGCTACTGAACACGCGCAAAACGTCGCTATGCGAACCAGTGGCGAAGGAAAGTGGAACCCACCCCTGGATAGTCATAAATATGAATCAGTTGCCAAGTGTCCGAATTTTGATCACTGACCTTGCCTGAACGGTCATAAGTGTGAAATATGATCATAACTCACTTTTTTCAGTGCCGTTGTAACTTTGAACGGTCACTAAATGAACTGTTGTAAGTTGAGGACTACCTGTAATTGCATCTTTCATATCTTGATTCTCATTCATAGCATAGACAATGACCAAGAAGTTATTAAACTTCTAATATATATATATTAGAAAACTTACAAAAGGAATTACAAAGACAAAGTGGAATATTTAGAGAACTGAGTTTATTTGAAAAATGTAGAAATCCCAAACATCTCTTGGAGCTGATTTACAACTTGTTAGTGAAATACAGCTCAGAAACCCAACAAGTTAAAGAATTTAAACAGGATAATTGATATGCAACAATGGGAAAATTGATGGAAGGCAAATATTAAATTTGCCATGAATATTACGTTTACAGAAAATTGATACAAGATACTTTGCTATGGATATATTACTCCAGTACTGACTGTCATAACTGATAAACACGTTTTATGAAATCAGTCCGGATCATTCTTTCATATCTGGTGGCAATATTATAAAGTTCCAAAAAAGTGTGGAAGACATTTATTATAGAAATAAACACATTTTAAAAGTTGAATTCTCTTTTTTACCAGCTGCTTTTCTGTTAAACATCCCCAAATCGCATATCCCTACAAAGTGTACTGAGTTGGCACATGAAACCAGCTGCCAGGACAAATTATCCCTTTTATTGGAAATCACACATAATTCCCTCTTTAGAACCATAGCAAATTAAACTGTGGGAGTAGGCATCAATGTCAAAAATAACTTTACATTTGAAAAACAAATCTGGTACAGAATTTAATTCAACTTGGAAACTGCTTATGTATTATAATTCTACTAGTGTGTGTGTGTGTGTGTGTGTGTATGTGTATACATACATACATACACATATACACACATATATACATATACATATACAGTACATATACATATACACATACATATATATACATACACACACACACACATATATATATACACATACATACACATATACACACATATATACACATGCATACACATATACATATATATATACACATACATACACATATACACACATATATACACATGCATACACATATACATATATATATATATATGCATATATATACTATATATATATATATATATATATATATATATATATATATATATATATATATATATATATATATATATATATATATATATATATATATATATATATACAGTACACACACACATATATATATTTATTTGTGAGATTTATATATCACCTCACAGTGCAAGCACTCTCTAAGCGGATATATATATTTCTCCCGTGTGAAATTGGAAGTGTCTTGGCGACGTTTCGATGAAGTCCCATTCATCATCTTCAGGCTGGTGTCTTCTGCTTCCTGCTTCTAGGAGCAATGTGAGATTGCTGCTGTTTCTTCCTTTTAACTGCCAGTGGCGGTTTGAACTGATAGGATGGGAGCTTGGCTGTGTTCTGATTGGTTGGAGGTGTGTTCTGATTGGTTGGGGGCTTGGCTGTGCTCTGATTGGCTGGGGGTGTTCTTAGGTTAGTCTGACTTGCAGGGGCATTTGAGCTGGTGAGCTGCATTGCTGCTGTTTGGCTTCTGGTTCTTGGTCGTACCACATCTTCATGGAGGGTGTCAGTTTGCTTCATGTATGGATTGGAGGGGTTTAAAATGGCTAATGATGCAGCTGTAGTATGGCTTCTGGTTTGTGGTCGTGCCTCATTGGTGTGGGTTTGGGTTTGCTTATTGCGTGGATGTGTGGTGGTGACATCCTGTGTGGTTTTCGTGAGTGTGGGTCTGGTGTCATTCTTTGTGTTAGGGACTCGTTTGTCAATAAGGGCGGGTTTCCAAATGGCTGGTAGGCGGGAGGTGTCATCTCGTTTATTCATGCTGTGTGGGCGTTTTTCTATCTCAATGGCTTCTCTGATTATTCTGTTGTTAAAGTGTTCAGTTTTGGAGATAGTTCTGGTCTTTTTAAAGTCGATTTCATGTCCTGTGGCTTTGAAATGTTGGACCAGGGAAGAAGTTGGTTCCTCTTTTTTGACTGTGTTCTTGTGTTCTTCAATGAGTGCACTTATTCTTCTGTTGGTTTGTCCAATGTATGTGGTGGGGCAGGCGGTGCATGGAATTTCATATACTCCTTGATTTTCTAACTCAATTTTGTCTTTGGGGTTTCTTAGGATGGTGGATATTTTTCGGTTTGTGCAGAATGCTGTCTTGATGTTGTGTTTGTGGAGGATCTTGCTGATTCTGTCTGTGGTGCCTTTTATGTATGGGAGGAGGGCTTTGCCGTTTTCTTGTTCTCTGTCTTGGATTTTAGTGGGGGTTTCTTTTTGGATTAGGTTGGTGATCTTATTTCTTTGGAATCCATTGGATGCTAGTACATTAGTGAGAGTATTTAGTTCGGTTTTTAGGTGTTGTTCGTCAGCTAGGTGTTTTGTTCTAGAGATGAGTGTCTTGGCTACGGAGTTGATCTGTGCTGGGTGGTGGTGTGAGAGTGCGTGCAGATAGCGGTTAGTGTGGGTTTTCTTCTGGTAGATGGTGTGTCCTAGGGAGCCATTGGATTTCTTGTAGACTAAGACATCCAGGAAGGGAAGTTGGTTGTTAGCTTCTGTTTCCATGGTGAACTGTATTTTGGGGTGTAGGCTGTTGAGGTGTATGAGGAAGTTGTCCAGTTTTTCTTTCCCGTGTGGCCAGATTATGAAGGTGTCATCTACATATCTGAGCCAGAGTTTGGGTTTGTGATCAGATTTTTCTAGAGCTTGGGTTTCAAAGTGTTCCATATAGAGGTTAGCAATGACAGGTGAGAGGGGTGATCCCATGGGTGCTCCTTCCATTTGTTTGTATTTTTGTCCGTTATAGATGAAGTATGTGTTGGATAGGCAGTGGTTGGTCAGATCTAGGATGTGCTTGGGGGGGTTGTATTTGTTTTGGATAGCTGTCAAGGCTTCTTTGATTGGCACTTGCGTGAAGAGGGATATGACATCGAAGCTCACGAGTAGGTCGCTGGGCTGTAAGTTTTGTTTCTTTATGATCTCTATGAACTGGAATGAGTTTTTTACATATGAGGTGATGGATTCTGCATAAGGTTGTAGTTGTTTTGCGAGAAATTTGGCTAGGTTTTTTAGAGGTGAGCCTATGGAGCTGACTATGGGTCTAAGTGGGGTTCCTTCTTTGTGTATCTTGGGGAGACCATAGAGCTTGGGGCATCTGGATGATTTCTCTCTGGGAATGATTCTCTCTGGGAATGATTCTTTGCTGGATCTCATATATATAGCTCCAAGAAAGCCTCTGAAGCCTAGGGAGGGCAAAAAACGGGCCTACTGGGCCCACTGGAAGTCGGGAAATGGGGGAGTGGGGGGGTCACGCATGCATGCACAGGGGGGTGGGGCAAGTGGGGGGCTTTGAATTATGGGTGTGGGCACGCACAAGCGTGTGATAGCGCGTGCACGCACTATTTTGGCACCCGAGGGAAAAACGGTTCGCCATCACTGCCCTATACCATTCCTGACAAATGGCTGTCCAATCTTTTCTTTAAAACTTCTAATGATGGAGAATCCATAGCTTCTGGAGGCAAACCATTCCACTAATTAATTGTTCTCATTAGGACATTTCTCTTTAGTTCTGGGTTGGATCTCTCTTTGACAACTTTCCATCCATTACTTCTTGTTCTGCTCTCAGGTGCTTTGGAGAATAGGTTGATCCCCTCTGGTTTCATATTCATAATGTAAAAGTATTGTATATGCTTCTTTATAGGTTAGCCAGTCAGCATCTTCTCTCTTTCTTTGCCAGAAGCCCATGCATTTGTCAACGCTGTAATCCACCAAATGTATTTCAGGATGGCCTCCTACCATTAAGCAGTGAAATGACTCTTTTACATGGCTATCTACACCACAAAATGATTCTTAAGCCAGACTTCCTAACCAGGCTATCTTCTGCAAGTTGATTTAGGCTCCAAGAATAGAATGTTCTTTGCTGAACATTATAGAAATTGCAGTGTACATATCTGAAGAATAACCAAGTTAGGGAAGGCTGGTGGACAGTCACTTTGCTCTTTTTTTTCCTGAAGACAAATATATGACACACTGTGCCTCTGCACACCTTTTGGTTGTTCTATGGAATTTTGCTGGAAATGGAGGATGGTTCTTTAGCGTATCTAGAGCACATTTCAAATCAAGAAGATTCCTTGGTTCATGCTTGTTGTTCTAGATTACTTCTGTCCCTAGATGTAGATGTAAGAGTGTCTCAGTAGGAGCAGAGATGAATTAGAAATACAATGAATATATTTCATCCCAGTGGGGCAAGGATTATGGGAAAAATACTAGATAATTTTTACTCAAGTATTTTCTATTATTTTTATGAAGATCCACCTTTATAAAGATTCTGCTTTTTCCTTATTTATTGAGCTATTGCTTGCTTGTTTTCTAGGAACTTGGTAACATTCATGAATAGCTCCCCTTCAGTGTACTATCTTAATAATACTTATTAGCAATAGCAATAGCACTTAGAGTTATGTACCGCTTTACAGTGCTTTACAGCCCTCTCTAAGCAGTTTACAGAGTCAACATATTGCCCCTAACAATCTGGGTCCTCATTTTACCAACCTCGGAAGGATGGAAGGCTGAGTCAACTTTGAGCCGGTGAGAATCGAACTGCCGAACTGCTAGCAGCTGGCAATCAGCAGAAGTGGCCTGCTGTACTGCATTCTAACCACTGCACCACCATGGTCAGTTGGGTTGCAACAAGAAGCAGTAACTCACCCAAAATCTCCCAATCATTTTTTGTTTTTTTCGGTAGAGACTTAAATCCCAATACCTGAACTTTAACATCTGCACTATCCTGCTCTCATACATGAAATCCAGACAGGCAAATCTTTAAAGGTAATAAGAACATATAGACTGTGAATACCTAAAGATCATACTTGGATCATGTTTGATAGCGATTTAGCATTTTTCAATTAAATGGTGTTTCTTAAATATGTCTGGATGAATGCGATTTTTCTCTGTCTTTGTGTTCTTTGTTTTCGTTTCTGTGTGTGGGGTTTTTTTTTTTTTTTTTTGAGAAAAACAGTGCTTTTAATGACACTGTTCCTTGGCAGAAAAATTCAAGAGAGTGGCTTTAAAATAATGTAAGTACCATTTTAACAGTAATCTATTACAAGAAAAGTACACAGCCATTGGAAAGGTCTCCAAGCTTCTGGCCAACCCACTGCAGTGAAGCCTGTTGAAAGGTACAAATGAAATACTGCAGCAGTTCCCAACTGCAGTCGTGACCCCTTTGGGGGTTGAACAACCATTTCTCAGGGGTCACCCAGCATCCTCAGCTCCCCCCTCCCCCACTGCCACAAGCCTGGCCATATCGGCTTAACTCGCCCAAGCCATCCGATTGGTCGAGTTTTGAAGGCATCAGCTAAGGGGCGGGGGCGTTGCAAGATTGCACACTGGAGAGTGCAAGGCGGTGCTTAAGACATCTGTGGCCGCTCCTGTCTCCTGCTCGCAGCGGCAGTTTCTTCCCGCTGGTGTCGAAGGGAACGGGAGTCATGGGATGGAACGGCCAGCCAACGACCACTTAAGTTTAATAGCGCACAATGAGGGAAGGAGGACAGCTCGGACGGGCTCGTCTGTCTGCCCTCTCGCCCTCGGCTGGCACAGAGACCCAGCGAACAAAGAGGCCGCAGAAAAGGACGGCCGGCAACACAATGTAGAGGCGGGCTCTGCAGCTGGAGGTCTCCAGGAGGGAGGAGAGAGAGGAAAGCGCGCTTTTGGAGACTTGAAATGAGGAGCAAGGAGTCGTGGACGGGATCACTGTGCGGTGGTGGGGATTTGCAGCCCCCCATCTCCCGGGTGGGCTATGAATCCGACTGGGGAAGGGGTGCAGAGGGGTGGGGGAGAAGCAGGAAATTATGGCTGGGTTTCCAGGGCTTCTCTCTTCGGGGAGTGTCCTGGTCTCTTGGGGCCAGCCTTTTTTTTTTGCACCGGGAGCTTTCTCCAAAGGGTTGCCTCCAAGCAGAGGGCGCCTTTTGAAGAAGGCGAGGCGAGGGTTGGGTGTGCTGGCTGGCTGGCTGGCTGGTTCCCCATACAAGGTCGGCTCTGTGGGGCAGGCTGGCTTTGCTACAAGTGTAGGCAGGGTGGGCAGGATCCCCTCCCTGCTTGCTCCACTTTCCTGGAGTGACTGAATAACCACAATGCGCTTATTTGTCCAGGTTGCCAGAGAGTTTGGCACAAGCGGATCTTGCGGTGCTGAGGGCTAGGAGAGGGAATAAGAGAAAAGAGAAGGAAGGAAGGAAGGAAGACCAGTGATGAAAGGAAGGAAGGAAGGAAGGAAGGAAGGAAGGAAGGAAGGAAGGAAGGAAGGGAAGGAAGGGAAGGAGAGGAAGGAGAGGAAGGAGAGGAAGAAGAATGTTAGGTGGGAGGGTGGGAGGAAGGAAGCAAGGAAGAGAAAAAAGTAAGAGAGGGAAAGAAAGAAAAAGAAAGGAAATAAATAAGAAAGAAAGAAAGAAAGAAAGAAAGAAAGAAAGAAAGAAAGAAAGAAAGAAAGAAAGAAAGAAAGAAAGAAAGAAAGAAGAGGATGGTTGGGAGGGAGGGAGGAAGGAAGGAAGAGAAAAAAGTGAGAAAGGGAAAGAAAGAAAAAGAAAGAAAGAAGAGGAAGGTTGGGAGGAAGGAAGGAAGAGAAAAAAGTGAGAGGGAAAGAAAGAAAGAAAGAAAGAAAGAAAGAAAGAAAGAAAGAAAGAAAGAAAGAAAGAAAGAAAGAAAGAAAGAAAGAAAGAAAGAAAGAAAGAAGAGGATGGTTGGGAGGGAGGGAGGAAGGAAGAGAAAAAAGCGAGAAAGGGAAAGAAAGAAAAAGAAAGAAAGAAGAGGAAGGTTGGGAGGAAGGAAGGAAGAGAAAAAAGTGAGAGGGAAAGAAAGAAAGAAAGAAAGAAAGAAAGAAAGAAAGAAAGAAAGAAAGAAAGAAAGAAAGAAAGAAAGAAAGAAAGAAAGAAAGAAAGAAAGAAAGAAACTGTTGAAAGAAGAGCCTTGCAAATTAAAATTGTTGTCTTTGCAGGGGTTTTGGAAAGGGTGGGTGAGCAGGCCCCATGGGGGAGGAAGGAATATGGGGCTGTTTTAAGAAGAAAGAGCTTAAAAGAGGAAATTGGCTTTGGGGACCCTGGCAATGTTTTTGGACCAATCATGGGTTTTTTTGCCCCCTGTTTGCCTCCTGAAACTTTGGAGTCCTGGGAGAAAGCTACTAAACAGGGATTACTTTGCTGGAAGCTTATCTGATTTCTAGTTTTTTGACACTGCAGGCCACAATTTCTCAACCTCAACAACTTGAATATACCTGGACTTCAACTCCCAAAATTCCCTAGCCAGCTTTGCTTTGAATTCTGGGAGTTGAAGTCCAGGCACCTTAAAAGTTGCTGAGATTGAGAAATATTGCTGTACACTTGTTGGTTATCAAGTCTAAATACAGAAGTAGATTTGTTGTGGAAGATGATATTCCTTGTGCTCTTGCAAAGACTGGCCCGAGAATTTCTGATCTGGCATAATTACATATTGTTTTTGTGATTAATCGCTATGCTTTAATTATGTTCAATTTGTAACAATGAAAATACATCCTGCATATTAGATATTTACATTACGATTCATAACAGTAGCAAAATTACAGTTATGAAGTAGCAACGAAAATAATTTTATGGTTGGGGGTCACCACAACATGAGGAACTATATTAAGGGGTCGCGGCATTAGAAAGGTTGGGAACCACTGAAATACTGTATAAAGGAGATAAAAGGATTTGCCCAAAGTAGTACAGTTCTGAAGTAATCAGTGTTTTTAGTATATAAAAGGGAAGCAGCAGATGAGTAATTTGTAGATTTAAATACATTAATTGGTCTCAAACGCATTAATGGATTGGAAACTAATTTGGAAAATGTGGATAATTGTGTGAACCAATTTATACACAGACCAAATTTCCTTCCTTAACCCTCCATGGAACGTCTTGAAAACCAGTGGCTACTTTCTCATCCCCCCACCCCATCTGTAGTCTCCAATTACAGGAGAGTAGAATTCACATTCTAGTTGAAGAGATTAGATTATTCGCAGGAATAAGAACATGCATGAAGGGATTATCTTTCCATTTCATGGCTTCTAAATGCATTCTCTTCCAGATCTTGTCCCATTTTGCTATAGTGAGTGGGATCTGAAGTTAGGAGGGCATGTAAGGTATTTCTTTGGTACATTCTGCCCATAGCGTTTACTGCTTCTCTCAGAATGTTTCTCGCACAGAACTGACAGTGGAAAAGGAAAACACTTCTACTTATATAAGACTTTATAAATGCTAACCAGAATTGAAGTATCCACATATTATCTGTGTCTTCAGTCTTCAGCATTTTTTTTGCAACACATTCTGTTTTATTTCCCTCTAAGGTTGTGTGAAGGAATGAATTCCTAGTCGCCAACCATATAAACAGATTTCAGGCTACTATTAGCAGGCAGGAAATTATTAATTATTTACTAGAGGGAGTATGTAAGTGTGCAAAAGATTGTACTCTATGTTATTATTTTAGTCATCACTACAAATCATTGTGGTATTTTGTCTCACGCTATATGAACAATAATTCTCCAGTTATTTATATTTAAATATTTAATCCTTATGATGGGGGCTATTGTAAGTTTCATTTTACAGATAAGAGTAACAATTGTATGATAAGCTGTGATTTGCTTAAGGCCATTCAACTAATTTCATAATTGCATCACAAACTGAATCTGTGTCTCCTGTGCCAAGTTTTTATCTATCAAGTGGCACTTGATGGGTAAAGCAGTATTAGACAAAGTGTTTTTTCAGATAGCCAAAATGGAAAAGGGTGGGCTTTGCAGAATGAAAAAAAAAGTTTAATTGTCCTCTTATAAGGAATAAATCCATTTTTACTTCATAGTTCCATTATGAAATTAATTTCAAGTAGCTTAGAGGCATAATTTCTTAACCATGATGGGAGAGGGAAGAGACACTGCAGAAGATTTTTTTTAAAGGATGAGATATATTATTTTTATGGTTCAATGCACAATCAACCATGTGTTCAGACTGGATTTGGCATTTTTGTCCACCTATTGTGTTATAGGCCGATGTGGAAGTTTGCTGGTGTTAGTGGTGTCACCTTAGGATGTAAACTGTTCCAAGTAAAGCTGTTGTTGTTGTTGTAGTTGTTGTTGTTTTGCAATTGACCAACATTTTTATTTATTTCACTTGTGCCACTCAACTCCCAAGATGGTTCAATTGAACAAAGAACTCACAATAAAATCAATAAAAATAATAAAACCAAAGATTTTATTTGCAAAGTGCAATGAAGCGAGGGGGTTGAAACTCCCTCACCAAAGGGCTGATAAAGAGCCAGGTCTACATGGCTTTTCTGAAGGACAACCTAGTGGGTCCATCAAATTATCAGGAGGAACCTAGTTCCAGAGGGTAGGTGCTGCTGCAGACAAGGCATGCTTCGGGGGTCCCAATAGATGATGCTGTTCATTCAAAGGACCCCAGAGAATAGAACCTCTGCAGAACTGAAGGACTCTTGCAGCATCAAATTGGCCAGGCAGATGCTGTGAGAGAGAGAGAGGCAGAAACACTGTTATTAAGAAGCTTACTAACCTGGATAGTTAAACTGCTCTCTGATTTAATATCAGAGTTATCCAATTAACTGATTCTACATTTCAATCCACACAATACACAAATAGCTTACTGTACTATAAACAATTTAGGCTTTGAGTGCTTCCTTCTTTCCATGGAATAATAAAGTACTATACTCTTTTATAGACTGATATTTTTTTAAAAAAACATCAGAACTGAGGTGGCTACATCTACATAGGATGCTGCACTTAAAAAATATACTATGCAGTGGTACTTTGTATGACTATTTTAAAGAAACTGTGTTCTTTCATGCATCATGTCCTGAATATGACCTGCTTAAGCAGAACTTTAGAGGCCTTCCAAGATACTATTTATCTTCATGTGCAAACCAGGATGAGCTTGGATTTTCATGCTGCTGCCTTTCTGCTCATTAGTTCTCTTAGTGGCAGAAGAATAACAATCATGTGAATGAAGTCCCAGCATTTCCTAATCTTCGTAAGTATTTTCATTGAACACAAACAGTAGGGAACACTTTTGAAAGTGAGGGCATGTCAAAGCTGGCTCTCTAATCAGAGTGAAGCAACAATCACAGGTGGCAGATGTTGAGAAACAACTGTGAGCATGCTAAAGTGATGGCCATTACTTAATGCAGCAGTTCCCAACTTGGGGGTCGCGACCCCTTTGGGGGTCGAACAACCATTTCCCAGGGGTTGCCCTGGCATCCTCAGCTTCCCCCCCCCCCCCACTGCCACAAGCCTGGCCATATCGCGCCCCACAACCCGCGCTCCGCGACCCACCCGCTGCCGCCATTTGGGTTCTTTTACCCTCTGCGCATGCGCAAAGCATTCTGCGCATGCACAGAGGGTAAAAGAACACAAATGGCGGTGTCCGGGCAAAGTTTCCAGATCTGGACGGGGCTCGAAAAGCTCCCAGAGGCAACACGCTAAGTGAGCGGAGACCTTGCCCAGATCTGGAGACTTCGCCCGGACGCCGCTATTTGGGTTCTTTTACCCTCTGCGCATGCGCAGAACACTTTGCGCATGCGCAGAGGGTAAAAGAACCCAAATGGCGATGGCGAGGTGTGTCGCGGTGAAGGCGCAGGGGCAGTGGGCAGGTCGCAGCATTAGGAAGGTTGGGAACCGCTGACTTAAAGGAATCTTGGAGTCTGATGCAGATATAGGGTGTAGCATCTGTATGATTATTTCACATATCTCACCCACCCCACCCCTGGAGGAATACATCAGGAGATGAGACAAAGGAGAATGCTGTATTAGCAACTTCCTAGCTGTTCTTGAAATTCCTCAGCTTTCCTCTTTCTTGAGAAACTATGATGCATTCTCTAAACAATGTCCTACCTGTCAATGAATACTTCAGCTTGAATCGCAACAATACATGCGCACACAATAGATTCAAAGTTTCAAACTCAATGTAAACTGCTCAAAACTCGACGGCAGAAAATATGACTTCAGCAACAGAATGATCAATGCCTGGAATGCACTACCTGACTCTGTGGTTTCTTCCCCAAACCCCAAAAACTTTAACCTTAGACCAGTGATGGCGAACCTTTTTTTCCTCGGGTGCCGAAATAGTGCACGTGTGTGCTATCACACGCGCGTGCGTGCCCACATCCATAATTCAAAGCCCCTCACTTGCCCCACCCCCCTGCGCATGCGTGCACGACCCATCCCACTCCCCCGTTTCCCGACTTCCAGTGGGCCCGGTAGGCGCATTTTTTGCCCTCCCCAGGCTCCAGAGGCTTTCTTGGAGCTTGGGGAGGGCAAAAACGCTCCTCCCCCGCCACCCTGGAGGCCCTCCAGAGGCCGAAATCGCCCTCCCAGAGCCTCCGCGTGAGCCAAAAATCAGCTGGCGGGCACACACATGCGCACTGGAGCTGAGCTAGGGCAACGGTTCGCGTGCCGGCAGATATGGCTCCGCGTGCCACCTGTGGCACCCGTGCCATAGGTTCGCCATCACTGCCTTAGACTGTCTACTGTCAACCTCACCCCATTGCTAAGACGTCTGTAAGGGGCGTGCATAAGCACACCATTGTGCCTACCATCCCTGTCTTACTGTCCTATTGTCCAAATTTTACCTGTACCTACTTTGCTTTTGTTTATGTTTATACCATACCTGCTATCTTGTTCATGTTTTGACAAAACAAACAAACAAACAAACTATATAACTGTACACCAGCATTATTCCATGATCAGTGGGATTCAGTCAGATTCATCCAACAATAGTTTAGAAGTGGCTTCCCTTTTCCTCAAGAAATTAAATGTTTTTGCACTGGCTCGAAAGCAGATTTAGCATACATCCTTGAATAGGAATCAGTATAACTAGGCTTGCCCTCTGGAATCAAGAATTTTCTTGTTTTCTTTAAACTTATTTTAAAACTTTGGAAATAGAAATCACTTTAAAAAGTGGGGTTGCACGACTTGCTAGATGAGGCCAAAAATGAGATCATGTAGTTTGTAGTTCAGTTTGTGATCGTATTATTTACACATTTATATTTTATGGGTCAATAATGTCTTCGATATTATAATGACACCAAAATACAATTTTGGCTCAAATTGTTTGTAGGCATTTATCCAAGGCATCTGTATGTCATTAGCCACATTCCTCCCTACGACCAGTCAGGTCCCACAGAGTAAGCCTCCTCCAGGTCCCATCAGCCAAAAAATGTCGGCTGGCGGGCCCGTGGGGGAGAACCTTCTCTGTGGGAGCCCCATCTCTCTGGAACCAACTCCCACCAGAGATCCGGACTATCCCCACCCTACTGGCCTTCTGCAAAGCCGTGAAGACATGGCTCTTCCAGCAGGCGGGATGAAGAAGTAGAAGATCGGATTCCCCCTGAATGAATGTTGTTGTGTTTTATATTGTCATGTCTTTTTTACTGCATTGTTCTTATTCCCATTGTACGCTGCCCTGAGTCCTACGGGATTGGGCGGCCTATAAGAACTTTTAATAAATAAATAAATAAATTAGCATTGTTGTTTATTTTATTATCATTTTGTTGTAATTGCTTGGTGCGGCCTACAATTAAAATATAATAAAATAAATGAATAAGCAAGAATTCTTCATAGGAAAAGAAGAATATGGCGTATATTGTATATAAAGCTTTATCTTACTTTTTTCAGTGATTTGTGGATTCTGGTGCTCTGATTCAATAAATCGTCTACGGTGCCATGATGTGGCTTCAGAGCTGGCTGGTCTTCCTGCCAGCACAGGGGACCAGGTTTGCATAGTTACAGAGATGGTTTTTCTGGAAGGCATCTGACTTTTTCATTTTAAAGAATATGTCAGCATTTTAGCCACAGGTGCATAGAGAGGCACAACAGAGAGTTCTGGAGGCCCAATAGGAAAGTACTTCACTGGCGGTAGCTACTGGACTACCGTATTTTTCAGAGTATAAGATGCACTGGAGTATAAGACACACCTTAGTTTTGGGGGAGGAAAATAGGGGAAAAAATCTACCTACCAGGTATTCATCTGGCTAGCGTCCTTAGTCTGGTCAGCTTCAGCACATTATTTTATCCTCTGGTTAGGGCTGAAAAAACCTTTTTCAGAGGGAGTAGCAATGAAAACAAGCCTACAATGACTTAGGGCTGGAAAAAAAACTTCTTTGGAGGGAGTAGCAATGAAAAAATCCTGCAAGCCAGGATGATCGTTAGCACCTCGTTAGGGCTGGGGAAAAAAGCTTCGAAAAGCTACATTCGGAGTATAAGATGCACCCAAATTTTCAGCCACTTTTAGAGGGGGGGAGGTGCATCCTATACGCCGAAAAATACGTTAATTAGCTAATCCCATCTCCCCCCTTATGTTGCTGCTCCCCTTCTACCTATCTTTTTAATTTCATATCATTGTACTTCCATTGCTTATTTTTATTGTTTTATTCCTTTGCTATCATTCTGTTTACATTTTTGTCATCTTTTTTTGCTGCCCAGAATAGCCCCACAGCAAGATGGATGGCAAATAAATTTAGCAAATAAATATACAAGATAGATACCCACACAAATCCAACAGAAAAAAAAGGCACAACCTTTATTTTTATTTTTTACTGGTTATCATTCTTGAAAACTAATTCCCAGTGTGAATACAGAATGGTTTCTGTTAAGTGCTTATTATAGCCTCCATGGGATCTAAGTATATCTTGATAGAAAAAGAAAACACAGAATAATTGAAAGCCATTGGCTTTTCAGATTGTTGCCCCTATTATAAACAAATTATTATCCAATATGCATTTTGTATCATAATATCAACAATATGTTTCCACTGGATATGTTTTAAAAATCTGTTTAGAACATTTTAAAAGATTTACTGATCTTATTTGCCAGGAAAGAGTTCTATAATGTATCAAACCAAGAAGTGATATGAAAAGATTTAAGTTTTTTTTTTTTTTTGTCTATTGCTATGTGTGGGCTGGTTTCTGCATTTGGGGAGGTGGGACGCTTTTAGTGGGAGTGTTACTCAGACTTTTAATGAACTGATTGCATCAAGTGAAGGGTTACACCAACTCTGGCAAGGCGAAATTCACTCCCAAAATAGATAAAGCACAGACCTATTTGTTGTGTTAGTGGGTAAAAGAGTAGTGAATTTTTTACACAAATATTTCAGACTTTTAGACTATCAAACCCATCTGCATAAGTATTTGATGGCTTCATATAAGTAGTTAATTGATTATTGAAAAGTTAATGGCAAGATTTTCAAACTAACATAGTCAATGCTGAATAAGAATTTTAAAATACTATATTCCTCGTGGAAGAATAGCATAGAACACTAGTGGTTCTAATTTATCCCAAACTTGATTTTTTAAAAGTTGCCCTCTGACTTAAAAGGGTAGTATATTTTGACCCAGGTTCCCCCCAAAAATGCTTTAAAAAGGAGGCAAAATGTTTGGACCTGTCTCCTGTGGAATCTCTCAAAGCCGCCAAACTGACTATTTTCTATTTCCTTTTTTGGTTCTTTTATCTCTTTTTATTGGTTCCCCTTTCAAATATCCATTGAAACAAAATAAATAAAAAGAATAGTTTTTGTGGCAGCAGAGATATCTTCAGATTGATTCCTGAACCAGTGAAGATCTGGCCCAATTAATCAAACAGTGCAAGTTTATGAGAACTCCTGATTTTCATTATTTATTAACAGGAAATAGATATATGGATGGATAGATAGATGGATAGATAGATAGAGATAGAGATAGAGATAGATAGATAGATAGATAGATAGATAGATAGATAGATAGATAGATAGATAGATAGATAGATAGATAGATAGATAGATAGATGAGAGAGAGAGAGAGAGAGAGAGACAGACAGACAGACAGACAGACAGACAGACAGACAGACAGACAGACAGACAGACAGACAGAGATTGTTGGAGGGAGGGAGGGAGGGATGGAGGGAGGGAGGGAGGGGGGATATTATACACAGGTAGTCTTCAACTTATGACCACAATTGAGCCCAAAATTTCTTTTGCTAAGTGAAACAGTTGTTAAGTGAGTTTTGACTTATTTTACAATCCTCTTGCCACAGTTGTTAAGTGAATTACTGCAATTGTTGAGTTAGTAGCACGGTTGTAGACTGAATCTAGTTCCCCATTGAATTTGCTTCTCAGAAGGTTGCAAAAGGTGATCACGTGACCCCGGGACACTGCAACGGTGTCATAAATAAGAACCAATTGCTGAGCGACCAAATTTTGATCATGTGACCATGAGGATGCTGTAACGATCATAAGCGTGAAAAACGGTCTTAAGTCCCTTTTTTCAGTGCTGTTGTAATGGTCACTAAACAAATGGTTGTAAATCAAGGACTACCTCTATATCTCAAATTCAGAAACAACCATCTCCCTCACAGAGGGACCCTAGATGGTGGACAGGTAAAATGGAGCTCCAGGTGGAAGAGAGCTTCCTCTCTTTTCAAAGAGCGATCTGCCTTATCGGAGAAACATGGCTATGTGCTCTCCCACTGGATAATATTCAGCAGCAATAACATTTTGAAGAATCAGACTCAGATATAAAAAAAATGGGATCTTGAGAGACAGGGAGAAAGAGTATGTCATTACATAATTATTCTGCACAAAGCAGAAACTGTAATTAATCGCAAAGGAAATTAAAGACTGAAATTAGAATTGGAATTCAGACACTGCATGGCACCTTTGATTAACAATGACTAAGAATAAATACCAATAATGAGTTTAAATAGAGACCTAGATAGGCATAGCAAGGGAGACAAGCCAAGAAAGACCACAGAAATGCAAAGTGGAACGAACCCTGTGGCCACATCAGTCCCCCACTGCCCTTATGGCACATGACATAAAAATACAGCTGTCCAAAGGGATTCCTTCCCACCCATGCTATGCTACACCCACCCACGCTAAAACAATGTGCAGTCATGCCGTTATGCAAGTAAAACATGTATTTAAGGTAAGAAATAACTGTGTCAAAAATACGCTCAGTTAAATATAAGGAAGAAAATGTTGTTTATCATGAATCCTTGGTGCATAGGTGACAATGCATAGGATTGCGCACATCTTCAAAGGAGCATTGGACTATCAAGGCTGATTGGTTTTATCTCAGTCCAGGAGATCTTCCACTGTTCAAACCAACAGAACCACATTTCCATTAGGATGGGCAGAGGGTCCAACCAAATCCAGAAACAACTTGGACTCATTCAGGCAGATTTGCTCCTGTTCTGAACTGAAGCACAACTCCATTTGAAGGCTTCTGTCCTGGAGAGATTTCTAGAGACACAGAAATAAGGCTGTGTAATATAAACGCTGATAATGCATTTCTCTTGAAGCTCTCCGTGATAGGTGGGAAAAACAATTCCAGAATTGGGAAGGAAAGGAGGATTTCAGTTTTCTGATTGACAACTGTACTTTCTACTTATATTAAATGATTTAAGCAGGCTTAGCAGCCACAGGACGTTGTGACAGTAACGCTGAAATGTAACTGCTGCAACACTCTTGGAAAACACGGTGGTATTGCTAGTTTTCTCTTCCAAGGACAGACATTTTAAAGGGTTAGAGCTTGTGAAATCTGGATGAATGAACCTTTAAGTGCATAGATTTTATTTCTTAGAACTCCCTGTTTTTCTTGCAGCTGCTGTTCTGGAATATTTCCAGTTTCCTTTCTAGTCATATATGTGTGATGCATGCTAGTTTCATACAGGTTGCTTAGTGAGAGGAAGGGAAACCATTATTCATCCCACTCCCTTCTTTTTTTTTAACATTTATTCCAGGGGAATTACCACTGCTGCTATTACTCTGAATATTTTATAACATTACCCACTAAAAGCATAAGGAGGGAAATGACATCCTTTTTTTTAACCCCTCGAAAATCTAAGTGCTGCTCTTACATAATCCACCCTGTGGGTTATTTTTGTGGCTGATTGGTTAAACCTGCCACTGATCTTGTGCTGTTGTTTAGTTGCCTTGGCCTGCCTGTATAAGTTGTTATTCTTGTAGACTCACTGGAGTTCGATTTTTCCAGAGGTTTTAATAAAACAAGGAGCAGAGAAACTTAATTCTGATTCAAATATCTTTTTTTAATCAGTAGAAAAAATACCACAACCGCAATCAAATAGGATTTTTCAAGCTTTCAAGCTTCACTTTATCTCCAGAAGAGTAGAAAAGACAGAAGAAAAAACAACCACAAGAAAAAAATGCATCATCAAAATAACAAAATCACAATCAGTAAAGACAAAAGGAAAATAAGTATGGCAAGGTGGTTAGTTTTATTGGGAAGATATACCGTATTTTTCAGAGTATAAGACGCACCTTTTTCCTCCCTAAAAGTGGCTGAAAATTTGGGTGCGTCTTATACTTCGAATGTAGCTTTTTTTTTTCCAGCCCTAACTAGGTGCTAACGGATCTTCCCAGCTCTTACCTTGCAGGCTCTTTCATTGTTACTCTCTCAGAAGAATGTTTTTCCAGCCCTAAGTCTTTGCAGGGGTTTTTTTTCATTGCTCTACTTGCTCCAAATAAGTTTTTTTCTAGCCCTAACCAGGTGCTAACGATCTTCCCAGCTCTTACTGGCTTGCATGCTCTTTCATTGTTACTCTCAGAAGAAGGTTTTTTTAAGTCCTAACCAGGAGATAAAATAATGTGCTGAAGCTGACCAGACTAAGGATGCTAGCCAGATGAATACCTGGTAGGCAGACTGTTTTCCCCTATTTTCCTCCCCAAACACTAAGGTGCGTCTTATACTCCGGTGTGTCTTATACTCAGAAAAATACGGTATGTGTTTGATAGTGCTATAGATTGCTGGGCATTTTTTTTCGGCGAGACTTGAATATTTTTATCAGGAAAATGAGATAGTTGTGGGTTTTTTTAATGGTTCCTGTTTTACTGAGCGTTATTGGAGGCAAAGCACGCAGCTTATTAAGAAGGTTCATTGCCTGCTCTGAATCTCCCAGTCAAGTCCTCACAGTTCAGGTTTGCAGAACTGGTAAAAAAAACTGCAGGAACTTTTGGTATCCAAACCATTATTACGAGCAGTCTTTGCTATCTCCGTAGAAACTTTCAGTAGAAATACTATAAACCCACAATCTGGAGTAAAGACAAACGTGAATAAGCTTGTCCCAGTAACAGAGTCACCGATCCAAATGAATTGAACTATCATTGCTGCACAGGTTGACACTTATTGGATCAATGCAGTTTTAAAGAAGGAACTTGCAGAAAATGCAATAAAATGGGACAGTGAGCCACAAAGCCTCAGTGTAGGAGTGAAGAGATTGGTGCAACAAAAGGAAGTTATTTAATCTAGTATTACACATTACAGTTAATGCTATTGATGCAGAAGGCCTACAAGTGTACGTAGAGGAAATTCAAGCAGTTCTAAATGCCCTAACATTGCCAGATGTGTCACAGCCATGATCCTCTTTAGGATTTGCTAATCATTATAACAGGTTTCTGCCAATCTAGCCACTGTGCTGTATTCCTTGAACACTTTCTTATAAATGGGAAGGGCATGGCAGTTGATTAAAAACATGTGAATCTGTTATCACAGACATAAAGAAAATTATGATATCAGACACAGTGTTCATTTGTCATGATTTGCCATTACCATTACCATTACCTTGCCATTACTGGCTAGTAACATCAGCACCAGTATCGTTACAGTTTATGTCCCATGTCATGAAAAATTGACAGTGAATGCCCAATGGCTTTCACATTACACTAATTAATCATTCTAGAACATGGGTGTCAAACTCGATCACATCATGTGACGTCACATGATGTATCGTGACGTTTTTTGCCTTTGCGGAGCCAGGGTGGGCGTGGCCTGCACGTGATGCATCCGGCCCGCAGGCCGCCACTTTGACACAAAAAAGGATGCAAATAGGAAAGTACTGAGTTTGGTTTAGAGTGTTAACCGCTTAAATTAGAATTGTATGTAAGGGTGTTTATCTTCATTCTTGATCATCGATAAGTACTGCCGAACTTTAACCCAAAAAATCCCACTTACAACAGCCACTCAAATGCAACATTGGCCTTTTTCCCTTGGCAGACATCAATACAAAATAGAATTGAGAAGACCACACAGTCATGCACTGAGACTGAGAATTCTCTCATCATAGCTGAAATTATTGAAACAGAAACTAGCAGAGACTCAACTCTGTCTCATGTCTATGAAGATTCTCAGTCATCCAGGTCATGGTTGTCCCAAAGGTGCTTTTTCAAAAGGCAACTGGACTTTCTTTGTTTTACCTTGAAGACATTTCATTGAAGAAGCTTCTTGGATGAGAAGCGTGTCTTCAAGGAAAAACAAAGTTCAATTGCCTTTTGAAAGCAATTGGGACTACACTATATCATGTTACATACAATTTAAAACAACATGTAGCAAACTATCAGTTTATAGATTTTTATCACTGCCATGATGAATGTATGCTTGAAAGTGGTTATATTATATGGGCACTGAGAGTCATTATACCATCCAAATTTGAGATCTTGAATGTTGAATGAATTTCATGCTGAACCTCTTGGAGAAGAAATGTCAAGGAACTAATAGTATTTTCTGGTGGATGACAACAGTCCAAGAAATGAAACAATTTGCAGTGAGTTATTGGAGAAATATTACATCGAATTAAAAGCTTGAAAATTTCAATTTGCATATTGCAATGCATTACTTGCAACAAGACATCAAACACCAGCAATGTTGTTCTTAGGACATTTCTTACATTTGAAATTGGACTTTCTTAAATCTACTTTGAGGAGGATAAACAGCTGAACAGTTGAGCAGTCTTTTCACACTGAAGCAGAACACAATGAGTAAGTGAAGAAAACAGAGGTATAGAAAGAAGTTAAGCCTGACCCAGTTGGAAACTCACCTATAATTTCTCAGTGACCATCAGTGACCTATAATTCACTGAGTAACTAAAATAGACCCACCACGAGGAATTGGTCCAGTATCACTTCCTGTTTGTGATGGCAGACATCATTGCACTGATATATGAAAGCTACCACAGTTCCTAGATTTGTTAATAAAACGGACCTGTATCTTGGGGAGAGTGACTTCTTCTAATAGTTTCAGGAAAGCTACCACCAGGGAAACCTATTCCTGACTAAAACATTTTGTTTGTTGTTCAGAAAAAAGGCATTTTATTATTTATTTTATTTTTTATTTTATTTTGGTGGATTTCTATGCCGCCCAATCCCTAGGGACTCATTTTACACCTGCTCATCTAAACTTTGCAGGTAGTTTTATCTGCAAGTTTCATTTATTTCCTCCAAGGAATTAAATTAGGATCTGCAATGGCTTTTTAAAAATCACAAGGTAAAGTTGCAAAAAAAAAAAAAAGCTCCATGGTATTTATCTGAAATGTATCCTTTAATAAGAAATCGAGTTTCCTAGAAATGCGATTAATTAAAAAGAAGGGAAAAAATAGCTATTTCTGTTATATTTCTATGTTTATATCAATGGGAAATTCGGTTTCTGCATCAAGATTTGAATGTAGCCATTAAGTTGAATTAGAAGTGGCCTGTAAATCAATCCAAGGCAAAGTGGTTGTTTCCTGAATCTAACTATCAGAATTGAGATTTGATTGTGCAAATCATGCATTTCCTCATTCTTATTTTTTTTTCTCTGAACCTTCCCTTTCTATTTTGTAATGATGCAAGATGCTTTGCTACCCATCTCAAATGTAGAAGTAGCAGCACGATGAATCACAAATTGGAATATCCTTGCACAACATTTTGTAAAGGGCAAAAACATAGAGTTGCATTCCCACTTCAGGTACCACATCACATATTCTGATATGGAAACTACATGAAAACTGGATTCTAAATACCTGATTCCAAGACAGAAAATACATCTGACAGATCAGAAGGAATAACATAAATAAGACTGATTAGCAATTAATCCCAATAAAATAAGAATGTTGCAGGATCAATTTAAATGCCTATTCTTTTTCTAGTATTTTTTTAATACAATAGCCAATTGATATTTTTTTTTAAAAAATGCTACTGCTTTAAAAGTTACATCAACCGGAATGAGTGGATTCCTTAAAGCAGTGACATCTTGTTTTCAAGGAAACAATTAGTTTCAGTTCCACATAGGCTGAACACATGCAGAGAAAGATTAAATGTGTCACATAAAAGCTATTCTGGGCATCTTCTAAAGGATCTACTTATAATTTGAAAACTCACAGCAATAATTCTTCTTTAAAATATATTTTTAATCTACCCTATTATATATTTTCAAAACCACACTTGTCTGCATCTTCTACAACAAAGCAATTCAAGCAATTCTTTGCTTATTCCTCAAGTACTACAGTTCCTCAAGTACATATTTATTAATACAATATTTTGTCTTTCTGAGAATGCACTTAATACTCAAATATATAAAAGTATCCTTTAGGGGAGGAAAAGAACTTTTATCTTAGCTTTGCCCAGCCTCTTCCAGCAAAAGTCATAACAACAATTTTTAGATAAGGAAAAAATCTGAAAAGAAAGTACCGTATTTTTCAGAATATAAGACGCACTGGAGTATAAGACGCAGCTTAGTTTTTGGGGAGGAAAATAAGGGGAAAAAATCTGCCTACCAGGTATTCATCTGGCTAACGTCCTTAGTCTGGTCAGCTTCAGCACATTATTTTATCCCCTGGTTAGGACTTAAAAAAACCTTCTTCGGAGAGAGTAACAATGAAAGAGGCTGCAAGCCAGTAAGAACTGGGAAGATCGTTAGCACCTGGTTAGGGCTAGAAAAAAACTTTTTCGGAGCAAGTAGAGCAATGAAAAAAACCCTGCAAAGACTTAGGGCTGGAAAAACATTCTTTGGAGAGAGTAATAATGAAAAAGCCTGCAAGGTAAAAGCTGGGAAGATCGTTAGCACCTAGTTAGGGCTGGAAAAAAAGCTCCGAAAAAGCTACATTCAGAGTATAAGACGCACCCAAATTTTCAGCCACTTTTAGGGAGGAAAAAGGTGTGCCTTATACTCCAAAAAATATGGTACTTCACAGTGTGGCATTGTTTCAGCAGTAAGAAATGTCATCTGTAGATTACAGCTTTAGGACCAAGCTTTTTCCACACAGAAAAAATATATAGCTGTCACTGGATGACAGCTGCAGCTCAAAGATGCTATAGAACAGGGGTGTCAAACTCGTATTGTCGTGTTGTCGTCACATGATGCATTACAAATTTTTTCCCTTTCGCTAAGCCGGGGATGGCCAGCACATGACGAATCCGGCCCGCAGGTCGCGAATTTGACACCCCTGCTATAGAATGATGTTTCATAAATGTCTATGAGAACATACATACAGATTTACTAATTTTTGAAGAAAAAAAGGTTTGGAGAACAGATAATCCTCGACTTATGCCCATTCATTTAGCAGTCTTTTGAAGTGACATGAAATTGAAAATAGTAAATTACAACAGGTCCTCACACTTAAAGCCATCACAGCATCCCCACAGTTACATGATCAGAATTGAGGCACTTGGCAACGGGCATGTAGTTACAAAGGTTGTAGCATTCCATGGTCATGTGATCACCATTTGCAGCCTTCCCAGATAGCTTCTGACAGGCAAAGTCAATGAGGGAAGATGGATTTGCTTAATAACTGCATGATTCACTTAACTGCAATGATTTGCTTAACAACCATGGCAAAAACAATCATGGAATTGGGCAAAAGTCATTTAACAACTGTTTTGCGTAGCAATTGAAATTCTGGTCCCAATTGTAATCATAAGTCAAGGACTACCGGTATCAGGGTTGTGAAACTTGCAGCCCGCGGGCTGGATGTGTCATGCACTGGCCACGACCATGCCCGGTTTAGCGAAGAGGGGAAAAGTTGTGATACGTCACATGACACCACTGTGACAATGTGAGTTTCACACCCCTGACTGTATCCATTTATTTCCCTTCCACCCCACCCACTTTGATCAACTTGCGTGTCAGAAGAAATGAACATAATGTATAGACTTTAAAGAAACCCTCCAAAATCTATTTTATTTTCTATCTTCTTTCACAGCTAACATGTAAAACTGTGCATGTTACTTGTTTAATATGTATCTGATAACTTATGTGGTGAAATCTCCTCGTGGGGTGTTTTTGCATCATAGCCGAATCAACCCTGATCTCTTTGCTCTTACGTCAACCAGGCTCAATTGCAGCATATCCAAAGTTGCAAGGGGGAAAAAAGTGGTATTTCTTTTTTTTTTTTGTGCTAAGTTTTTATTTTGTTTTATAGCATACAAAAATTCCAATTTCAATTGAGCAGTGTTTTGTCTGGGTACAAATCCTTTTAGGAAATAATAAAGTGTTTACAACAATATTCCTTGTATTAATATCAATTATATTAATGATCATAATAATCATAATCATAATATTTGTTTAACCAAATTAACATATCTTCCTTATATCACTGATCCTTCCATGTATTTCCCTGTTTCTATTTCCTGTTTTTGTCAGCTAGCCATTGATAAAATAAGTCCCAAGCCAAAAAGTATTTAGTTTCTTTCTTTTCCTTAATTGTGTTAGCTTATCCATTTCTGCACATTCTAATATTTTTCTAATCACATCCTCATCTGTTGGGATCTCTTTACTTTTCCATTGTTGTGCAAATAGTATTCTCGCTGCAGTAAATACATGTAAAATCAGATATACATTCCCTTTGTTATACTTGTCTAGTAAAATGCCCAACAAAAATGTCTCTGGTTTCAAATCTATATGTTGTTTTATCATTTTTTCCAGCCATGTATGTATTTTTGTCCAATATTTTTTTGTTTTTTGACATGTCCATCACATATGATAGTATGAACAAGGCAGGGGTGGGATTCAGCCAGTTCAGACTGGTTCAGGTGAACCAGATGTTAATTTTACATCTGGTTCACCGAACTGGTAGTTGCAAGGACTGGCTGACCCTGCCCACCCTGCCCCTCCCAGGAGTCTCCACACGGCCTGTTTTGGATGCCAGGTAAGTGCAGGGCCCGCGCACAGGCTCTGGGAGGGCAAAAAACGGGCCTACTGGAAGTCCAGAAGTCTAGAAATGGACTGTTTCCACCCTCCGGAGGGCCTCCAGAGCCCGGGGGAGGCCGTTTTTGCCCTCTCGGAGGCTCGAGGAAAGCCTCCAGAGCCTGGAGGCTTTCCTCGAGCCTCCCCCCCCCTGTGGTGCAGGGGGGGAACTCCCCCCCCCAAGGTGCAGGAGGCTGAGTAGGTTATGCCCCCATGGCCACGCCCACCCAGCAACCGGGCAGAGAAACGGTCGTTAACATTTTTCAATCCCACCCCTGGAACCAGGTGACATTTCCAACATTTTGCAGATTTATCCTTAAACATCTTTGCTAACCTTGAGGGTGGAAAATGCCATCTATAAAACATTTTATAAAGATTTTCTTTGTATGCAGTAGACATTGTAAACTTATAATTTCTATCCCATAATTTCTGCCATTTGTCTAACTCAATCGAATAGCCAAAATTTTTAGCCCATACTATCATTGTCTCTTTTACTTGTTCATCTTCCATCTTAATATTTAACAAATAGCTATATATTTTCTTTATTAATTTTTCATCTGTCCCTGTTAATATCTGATCTAATTCTGTTAAAGAATTAACAGAATTAGATCAGTGGTATTTCTTGTAGTACTGCTAAAAACTCTACTAAGACTGCATGGGCTGTTTTTCCATTTGTAGAAAGCATTCAACCAATTTTCAAGGACCTGAATTTTAACCAATGCAGAATTCAATTCATACAAGTTGGGACTACATATATAGGCTAGAAATATTCTGAGAAGCACTAGATGGCAGCAAAGAGAGTTTTCAATACTTCCACTTTGCTGCATAAATATAGTGCGGTACACACTTGAAGATAGGTAGAATTAAGTATGAAATGCTGACCAGGTTAAGTAGAAATCTAGATAAAAATGGAATTGGATTAGAATATCCTAGGAAAGACATAATTCAGGAACACTGAGTCTCATTCCATGCCTGGCAATTTTTTCTGGGCCAACAGTTTTAGGAAGTTCATGATCGCTCTATATTTGGGAGAAGACCTCTTCCCTCACTTTGGCATAACCAAGAATCACAATTATCATTATACTTGTTAGAACAGTGGGAAGCCTGAATTGTGAGTTAGCCAAACCAATTTATCCGGTACTTCAATTAGAATGATCTGATGATATTAATTATTTCTTACAGGAAATGGATTTTTATAAAATATCCACATAACTGATTGTGAGAGTTTATTTCCCCCCAAAAAAATATTCAATATGTTTTGGTTAATTTATCAAAGCTTAAGTATGTGGTCAGTGACAGAGTACTCACAACATCTGGGTAATATAAGGTGACCAGATGTCCCGGTTTTGGCCCATTTGTCCCGCGTTCCGCTTCGTTTTGAAAAAGTCCCGCCGCCAGCACTCTCCTCTTCTCCTAACGCCCTTGTTGCTAATCGCGGCCGCTGGCTTGAGTGGCGGAGCGGGCTGCTTGCCTCCCTTTGTTTCCTTCCCGCTGTGCCTGCGCTGCTCTCGCTCGCTCACTTGCTCTGGAAATGGAGCCAGACGAAGGTTCCTCCCCGTGCGAGATGCCTCTCAGCCGCGCGCTCCCTCGGCGAAAATGGGAGGATGGGGTGCTTTGACTTGCCCTCCCCTCCTTTTTCTCGGGTGAAGGAAAGAGAGTGCTAGCAGCTGCGGTCGCGCCGAGGGAGCGCACGGCTGAGAGGCATCTCGCGCGGGGAGGAACCTTCGTCTGGCTCCGCTTCCCGAGCGAGAGCAGCGCAGCCACAGCGGGAAGGGAAGCGAAGGAAAGGGAGGCAAGCAGCCCGCTCTGCCACTCAAGCCAGCAGCCGCCGGTAGCAACAAGGGTGTTAGAAGGAGGAGCGCCGCCGCCGCCGCCAGCACTCTCCACTTGACAGTATATCTCAATTGATATTCCGACAACCTCAGATCCTTCCTTCCTTTCTCCCTGGTTTTATTTATGCGTACACACACACCAACACACACACAGGCGTGTGCATTTAAAAGGATCCTCTCCAGGAGTTGCCCCATGGATAAAACATGGAGCCTTGCAATTATCAGCTCACGGAGGCTTCCTTGGCTTGACAGGTAATATGGCTTTTGGAGAGGAGCCCAAAACAATGGTTAAAAATTAAGCAATAATGGTCTGTGATAATATCGTAGTTTTATAGCAAACCTGGAGTTTGTGTTTCCACCATGGCAGAGTGATATAACGAGCTCACCTCCTCCCCACACTGAGATGCAGGAGTGTGCAAGGGTTCTTGGAAATGGTTTCCAGGAAAACTACGGGCAGCCTTTTTGGATATGGACCGCCCTTTTGAAGAGGGGATGTGTTAAAAAGATGGGAGGATGCTTGAATGGAATTGAAATAGGAATAGGAATAGGAATAGAATAGAATAGAATAGAATAGAATAGAATAGAATAGAATAGAATAGAATAGAATAGAATAGAATAGAATAGAATAGAATAGAATAGAATAGAATAGAATAGGAATATTGGAATGAAGAATGGAATGGGAATGAGAATAGAATAGAATAGAATAGAATAGAATAGAATAGAATAGAATAGAATAGAATAGGAATATTGGAATGAAGAATGGAATGGGAATGGGAATGAGAATAGAATAGAATAGAATAGAATAGAATAGAATAGAATAGAATAGAATAGAATAGAATAGAATAGAATAGGAATATTGGAATGAAGAATGGAATGGGAATGAGAATAGAATAGAATAGAATAGAATAGAATAGAATAGAATAGAATAGAATAGAATAGAATAGAATAGAATAGGAATATTGGAATGAAGAATGGAATGGGAATGGGAATAGAATAGAATAGAATAGAATAGAATAGAATAGAATAGAATAGAATAGAATAGAATAGAATAGAATAGAATAGAATAGGAATATTGGAATGAAGAAGGGAATGGGAATGGGAATAGAACAGAACAGAACAGAACAGAACAGAACAGAACAGAACAGAACAGAATAGAATTCTTTATTGGCCAAGTGTGATTGGACACACAAGGAATTTGTCTTGGTGCATATGCATAAGGAAAAGGTTAAATCTCGGGCATCAGCAAAAATCACAATAGAGAACAAATGGTTAGAAATATTTCATCATTTTGAAACAAACCATGTTCCATACAATAATGCACTAAAAATTGTGGAATTCGCGCTGTCCTTACCAGGAACTAATGCTGCGACTGAACGCGTTTTTCCTACAGTAAATAAAGTGTGGACATCAGAAAAATCACAATTAAATGTTGAGACTTTGAAAGCCATTTTATGTCTGAAATATAATTTAACAAATTCTTGTGAAAAATTTCATGACCTTTTAAATGACGACAGCAATCTACTAAAAAAAATTCATTCAAATGAGAAATATGCCAAAGAATAAAATAATACTATACATACTTTTTTTAATGTATTATATTTGTAAATTGTACTTAGGTTGAAATTAAAAAAATATATATTACAATACTATTTTTGCATTCTATGAAAATTATTGTTGGTCTATATAGACCAAATTTTTAATCAGGAACCCACCCCCCGTCAGGAAACCCCCCCCCCCGGTCAATGGTGTCCCTCTTTACCAATGTTAAAATCTGGTCACCTTAGGGTAATAGTAACCCAAAATCACACAAGTTTGTTGAAACCATGTTAGAAAGGAATAGGCGTTACACAGATGGAAGAGACCTGGATGGATTTGACCATGTCATCACAAAACTGAGACAGCTAACCTGAGGGACACTTATGGTGGGAGAGGCAGCCATTGTTATACAAATACAATAGTCATCTTCACAGTTTTTCTTCATAGTCATTTGTTTAAAGTTAATGAACTGATGGTTTCTTCATTCTATTTTGCACAAAAATAGTGTGTATATAAAAGTGTCATTTTATGCCATAATTATCCAAGGTGTTATCAATAATTATAGTCTGATGAAATCAGTAAGATTTCCTTTTACTAAAATGAAAACTATACAGTTGCTGGTAGAGCCTAGAAATTTCTGTCACATGAACCATGGTGGTTATGCCTTTATGTTTCAGTAGTTGGCTTCTCCAGCAAAGAGCCAAAATTGAAATATGCAGCATGGGAAATACAACACAAAATGTCTATTTCATTCTTTTAAAAAAAAAATCTATTAAGAATCAATAAATAATTAGCATATAAAATTCATAAGTATATAAAGAATAAAAGTCAGTCCAAACTATAAAAATGCAAACAAATATAAAAGCAAAAGGGGAAGTGAAAATGGGGGGGGGTAGTAAAAGTAACTTTCGCCTTTATCCCACCAGGTAAAAATTATTTTAATAGTTTGTCACCATCTCTAAATAAAACATTATCTCTCTTCTTCCCATAGCTCATATCTTAGGTAAGGAAAACAAAACAAAAATGCTACATCAGTCAATCTTTGTCAACAAATTTCAGTAAAGGCAACCAGATATAACTACTTTTTTCTTTCACCCTGATCAAACAGCCAATCTTATAAATCATCCCTGATTTGATCCCTTTAAAAAAATATCCTGTTCATCTGTGTTTCAAGTTTTGAAATTCTTCAAAACTTTAACAGATTTCTCTTGCATCCAAAGTTATCCTTTTGTTTGTCACATCTTAAAAAGTCCTTCAAATCTTAGCAGAGCTCATTTGCATATCAAGAGGAAAAAAGAATATCCAAATCAATTTCCTGATTTAATATTTCTTCCTCTCCTGTAGGGAATAAGTCTTTCATCAGATTCATTTAAATTACATTTAAGATCCCTTTCAAATTAATTTCATAAACATTCATTGCAACTTGTTCTGGATTATAAATTCATAGGAACATGCTCTGTCAATTTTATCAAGCATCTGATCCATTTCCTTCCATATTCAAATATTTGCACTAAGGATATTTGCTCTATTTTCTTTATCCTCTGGCACTGAAAGTAGCCTTCAAGGTCTCCTTATCAAATGAAAAATGAAAACAATTTCCATTTTCCTATTGGAACATATCTTCTAAACAATTCAAAGCTGTAATCCCAAATCTTTCTGGCCCTTTAATCCATTATTAATTTTCCAAAATCCATATACTACGTACCCTTTTGTTGCACTACCCAAAAAATTGTGAAAGTGTTTTTGAAAGCTTCAAAAGTATATTAGGCAGGAATAGTGGGGAAGTGGGGATGAGTTTTGTCCAGAGGAGATGGACTGGACTTAATATCAACAATCCACATTATCTATACATCTTTATATCTATGTCAAAAGACATTGAACTTTTCACAACTACACTACTGCAAACAATACCGTGGATAATTGCCCTAAACAGTGCCAAAGGGAACCTTAATCCTTTTATGTACATAACAGTAGCAGAGTAGAGAAGGACAGTAGGATACCAAGTGATCTATTCTGTACTTTGGATAAACAATTTGGTAAGAAGAGGGTGATATTTCCAATATTTTGCAGATATAGAAGCTTGTCTGCCCTTTTGCACACACAGAAAGTAATTTTAAAAAGGATCTGAAATAGCTGTATATGAAAAACTTCACAACAAATACTGACATCTGATCTCCTTTTAGCAATCACAAAACCACAGATAAAATGCCCTACCTGTATTTTGTTGAGCCGCTCATCATTATTTAACAAATCTCAAATATAGGTGCAAATAGTGGTATATAACATTGCTATGAGTGAAAAAAGAAACCTATGTTGATATTTTCCCAGATTTCACAAATAGCAGTGTGGTGAATGATTTAAAACCACATTCATAAGTACCTATAAAATGAATAAAAGCCGCAAGCAGTCATATAGAGATGGCTTCTGTAATTAGATACAAGCAGAAAAGGAATAATTTCCTGTGCTGAATGCAACCAAGTAGGACAGGTTTATTCCACAGGGCATTTCCCAAAAAGAAAATGTGGCTAAAGGTTAAATTTTAAAAGTTGGCTGCCACTTTGCCCAATTATACGCGCACAAAGAGAAAAGAAATGCCTGGCTAGATCAAGCCAATGCCCCCACCTGGGCCACATTCTGTTTTCTGCAATTGTCCAAACAAATTGCATTCAAGAAGCCAATGAGAAAGGCACAAAAAACAATCTACTTTGCTATCAGTTGTTACCAACATGTGACATTCATAGATATATTCCCTCCCCACATGGCAGAAATTCCACGGAACTCATTTTGTACATTAGTTAATCCAAAAGATCTCATAGAAATTTCAGTTCCACAGAAGTCCACATGGTGGTACATCAAGTGAAAGTGAAGAACCTGTGTCCTTAACTCGTTGACCCTATGTCGTGCCAAGGCCGACATATGCACCTTGGTGGGAGGGAGAGACACTGGACCGGGGGATTGAAGTGAATAAGTTCGCTTAGAGTCCACTTATTTTCTAAAGGACCAGAAAGGCAAGACAAGAAACAATGGATGGAAACTAATCAAGGAGAAAAGCAACCTGGAACTAAGGAGAAACTTCCCTTATCCTGGACATTAGCCAAGATGCCTTAGCTCCAAGTTCCCCATTCATAATAGCAACAGTCTATTGCTTTCATGCAAAATGGGTCAGGAAGAAGCTATACCCAAGGGGGAAAGAGAAGAGCAGCTATTGGGGACAGGTTTAGAGAAAAGAAGTAGACAAGGAACAGATCGGTCACTCTACTGCTTCTTCACAACAAATTGTTCTTTCTGGATGCTGTTTGGCAGGGGGGAAATGGGCTGGCCTATATTCTCAAACCATGTATAATTAGTAAAGCTGTGCAGCAATCTGGATTCAAAGGGGAAAAGTGATTTGGATTCCAAGAAAAGACCCATTTCATTTCAGGAGTTGCCGAAAGGAGGGACATGTGTGCCCCCCCCCCATGTGCTCTGGGTCACTTTTCCCCCTTTGACTCTGAACCACTGCACAGCTTTTTACTATTAAATCTTAAAGAAGATGGGAAGTCGGCCAGAGTTGATTGAAAGATGGGCAGCTAGGTAAATGTTTTAATTAAATAAATATATAAATTAAGCTCATTGAAGACCTGTATGACTAATTATTGAACTGTTTACAAGCATTCATTCTTTCTAAACATCTTGCCATAGCAATAGCAATAGCACTTTACAAATATAAAGAAATTTCATTCTTTACAAATATAAAGAAATTTGATAACTCTTCACTCCCTGTAAGTTACAAACAGATATCTTGTTCTTTCTATAATTCATTCCTTATCTATATGCAAATACATAAATCATCAACTTTTCAGTCCTAGTGTCAACAAAAAGTCCACAAAGGGTTATCAGAACTTTATAGAAAGGGCAGTTCTGAAAATAGGTTCAAATGACTAATAGTCTCTCAGGGTTTGAACTGAGTTGCTTATTACTTGGTATTGGTATATGTAACTATATCTTTCCCAACTTCAGACGTGTTGAAAATATAACTCTCCAAATTCTGAGCCAGAACATCTGGAGGACACTGAGAAAGCCACAGTAAGGCATCCAATTTTTGTTCAAATTGCTTAAATATTATATTTCAAATACCTGCTACAGGGGTGGGTTCCTACTTACCTCGCTGCTGATTTGCTTCCTCCCATGCCGCGTGGGCGCGCCTCATGGGCACACATGCCCAAAGCGCTCACGCGCATGCACAGTGGGAAAAAATGTGCATTTTTTAAAAAAAGCCAATAACAAGATGGCAACCGCATGCACAGTGCCGGAAACTCGGCTTCTGCGCATGCTCAGAAGAAGAAAAAATTTCAAAAAAACATTAAAAATATTCAAAAAAAAGATGGCAGTGCCCACGGACCGGCACTGACCGAACTGGGTCAGTGATGTCATTGTGATGTTACCAGCGGGTTGCTACCAGTTCACCCGAACCAGTCCGAACCAGGAGGAACCCACCCCTGACCTGCTATTTAAGCAGTGGTTTATGCTCTGCAGTCTAAATAGGCCTTTTTAAAAAGTCCAGTCCTTTTGTAGCTTTACAGAATATATAGTATTGGCTTCATTTGAGACCTTATTTGATTCACTTTTTCAATATGCCCTGTCTTCTGGCATACTGAGAGAAAGCAAGGGAATTTGCTAGAGCAAGTCGGGAAAGATGAAATAACCTGGTTGCTCAGCTGTGTCAAAATGTACAGGTACAGATCCAGCCACTGTTTCTCAAAGCAACACCAGAACTCTAAGGAGGCAGAGCAGCCAGAATAACCAAAAATTGTAGCCACTCTTGTAGAAGAATTAAAGGATTCCAGGTTGGAAAGAAAGACAAATAACCTGATAGAGATGTGGAAAATTATGGTGACATGGTTACCTACAACAAATGAAAATTTTGCAAAATGATGAAAGCTGCCTCTTAAATATTTGAGTGCCAAACCATGGAGAGTATGATTATCACAGAACCAGCTTCTAGAATTCAAATAGCTGCCCATAATGGCAAACAAACATTGAATAAGTAAAGAGCATTGATTGATTCTACTTTACCAGTCTGTGGAATCTGGCTTCCTACATGGTACTTGCTAGGGTCCTTAATTCACCTGATTTTATTTATTTAAATGAATGAATGAATCACATACCCATACACAGAAAGAGAGGGAAAAAAGAGAAAGCATGTTAGCATTCTGTAAAGCCATGAATATTCTTATTTCATGTTAAAGAATATTCTTATTTCATGTTAAAGAATAAGTGGACAGTTGCAATAATAGGCTGGCTTTGTCTGTGCTTACAAGCTAAGCAGTGGTGGAGCTGATTAGTACTTGCATATTTATTTATTTATTTATTTATTTATTTATTTATTTATTTATTTATTTATTTATTTATTTATTTGTGACACTTATATACCGCCTCACAGTGCAAGCACTCGTGGGAAACACTGCTCTAAGTGGTTTACACCAGTAAGCAATGTATATTTACATTGCCCCCAACAATCTGGGTCCTCATTTTACCTACCTCGGAAGGATGGAAGGCTGAGTCAACCTTGAGCCGGTGAGATTTGAACCGCTGACCTGCGGATCATAGTCAGCTAAAGTGGCCTGCAGTACCCCACTCTAACCACTGCGCCACCTCGGCTCCTCCTTTAGTATCTACTACTGGATAGTAGATACTAAACAACCCATGACCTGTTGGGTTATCCTTTTAGAAATATTTCCCTACCTAAACAGATAAACAGAATGACCACAGACGGGCAAAAATAAAAATTAATAAAACCAATGGGCTTGAAGTGACTTCTGACTTCTTGCTGGCTTCTCTATTGTCAGCTTGTAGGAAGCTGACAAGGTATGTTGAAAATCATGATCATGTTACTACAGCTAATGGCAGCAATGTTGCAGTAGTCACAACTTTGCGAATACAATTGGTGTGAAGATTCTTGAAGTTTCAATTACACAGGAGTAATGGCTCCTGGATTTTGTATCCATTCTTTAAGTTAGCAGATTTGAGGTACCTTGATTCAAAAAATTTTGAACAAATATGCACCATTTGAGCTAATTGAAGGCTACAGACAAACAGAAGAGTATTAATAGTACATAAATGTAGCCTTGGCCAGGAAATCAAAATATATATCAAAGGAAGCAAAATCAAAATACCATTGTTGAGAAGGTCCATGAACCTATCAGGAGAATATCTGACTCAAAGGGGTTTAGGGAAAAAATAATAGAAATATTTTGATTTCCAAAGGAAATAAATAATGCAATTTTTAGTTATTTTGAAGCACCTGATTTCCTTTGGAAAGTCTAAAAATTTATTGTTACCATAGTCACAAAAGGAAGTAACCCATTCATTTCCAGTGGAATGCAGTACTTTCTATTCTATACCATATCCTGGACTTCCAAAGATAAAGCAAATGTAGAATGCGTTAGAAAATAGAGACTGATACTGATTGGGTTATAATTTTGCTGTGAGTTTATGGTCATATGTAGTGGTGGGCTACAATCGGTTTAACAACCAGTTCATGTTCGTGCGCAGCGTTCAAAATACAGCAGTTTGAAGCTCAGCTGCTTACCTTCTAAGGCAGCCCTGGTAATTAGAACAGTGGAGGTGTGTAAATCAGCTATGCTGCGCGAATCAGCTGAGCCAGAAAGAAGGAAATATAGAACAGGATAGCGTAGGGGCGGGTGGGTGGGGCCAGCTGATTGTCGGAACTACCGGTTCGCCTGAACCGGCACACTCGTCATATGTAAATGTAGGGAAAAAACAGTAAAAAGCAAAGAAGAGAGAAATTAGGTCAACAGATCCAGTCCAGACCTCTTATTTTTCAAAATGGATTTTTGCTCCATGCTATTGCTAAGTAATTAATAAAAAAGAGAAAACAAAATATTACAACCATTCGAAGGCTGGAAACAGTATAAAATCCAACACCTGTTATAAATATGATCACTGAACTGATAGGAAACAAGCCAATCCAAGATGCCATATAAAGTCTGCCTAATCTATACTGCTGATATTTAATTTCATAGTTTGGAATGCCTTCCCTTTAACCACATTTGGTGAAACATGCTGACTTTAAAAAAATATGACTCACATCTCACAGTTAACATTTTTCAATCTGTTTTAGAGATAGATGCAATTTGAATTGCTACAATAGTTCTTTTTCGTTCTGTACTATGATTTGAATCATTAGAGGACATTGATTTCCTTTGGGTTTACATGATCAAAAACGTGTAATATATAAACATAATAGCCTGAAGTCTTTGTTCCAGACCTTTAGTTACTAACAAATTCTATTAATGGTATAATCTGATTTGCCTTTTAGAATATTGCACCTCCTTATGACTTATTTTTACATGCTTGAGCTTGTTTTTACTTATTTTAGCCCTCTGCTGTATTTTGTAGAGATGCTCAGTCATCCAGGTCATGGTTGTCCCAAATGTGCTTTTTCTGGAGACAATTGGGCTTTCTTTTTTCCTCTCTCTCTCTCTCTTTTTCTATCTTTTTCTCTTTTTTTCTTTTCTTCTCCCCCCCCCCTTGGCTGTATTTTATTTATAACATTTTGAAAGGATGGGTTCAGGACAGTGGTGAAAATCAATTTTTTTTACTACCGGTTCTGTGGGCGTGGCTTGGTGGGCGTGGTGTGGCTTGGTGGGTGTGGCTTGGTGGGCATGGCAGGGGAAGGATACTGCAAAATCTCTATTCCCACTCCACCCCAGGGGAAGGATACTGCAAAATTCCCGAATCCCTTCCCACTCCTGGGGGAAGGATATTGCAAAATCTCCATTCCCACCCCACTCTTGGGCCAGCCAGAGGTGGTATTTGCCGGTTCTCCAAACTACTCAAATTTTCCGCTACCGGTTCTCCAAAACCTGTCAGAACCTGCTGGATTTCACCCCTGGTTCAGGATATTTTTGTTTCTTTTGATTTGATATTTTGCTATTTGATTGTATACACACGCCCAAAAAAAATCCTTTCTTTTGCCTTTGAAAGAATATCCTAACGTAAGTAGTTCCAATGGAGAACATCTAATCCATTATGATGACATTTTGTATTACCAAAAGAGATTCTCTCTTCCTTCTTTGCTTTCACTCCCCCAAGGAATCCCTAAAGAGAGGGAGCAAGTTGGAGCCTTGCTTTTCTGACAGTTTGCAGGACAACACGGGCTCTGTTTAGTGCTCGACAGAAGATCATTCATGTATAATAGCAGGAAGGTTACCCAAGCATTTAATTCAGAATGACAGCAGATTGCTTCCCGTGAATGATCTGCTGCATTTACATACAGCTTTATTTAACCAATTCCTCAGCAGGAGGATGTGAACCCACCAAGGCGCATGGCAGTAATCAGAAGTGAGGGGATTGGCATTCTTTATGGCAGTGTTTCCCAACCTTGGCAACTTGAAGACGTCTGGACTTCAACTCCAAGAATTCGCCAGCCAGCATTCGCTGGCTGGGGAATTCTGGGAGTTGAAGTCCAGACGTCTTCAAGTTGCCAAGATTGGGAAACACTGCCCTATGAAAATAATGGGTTTACATTGTGCTACTGAATTGAACTGAAAGGAGGAGTATACACCCATGCATATAGGTTTAATAGATATGTAGGTGGGTACTTCCAAGCTTCTAATTAACCACTTGCCAATTGTTGACACTCATTCATGAACAAGAATAAAGCCAAGACAATTTTACTTGTACACTGCTCAGAATGGCTCTGTTTTTAAATTTAACATATAGAAAATAAATAAAATCAAAATCCAGAGGAGTTTTAGCATTTTTTAAAGGGCTGTATTTTAAACCATAGCTTGGCAACATCTCCTGGCTGCAGAGTGACCCCATTCACCCATCCATCCATCCCCAGTGAGAAGATGCTTTTATTTATTTCCACACCATTACTGTCATTCATTTATTACTGGAAAATGAGGCTGCCTGAGTGCATATGGGTATAAATCTGGCTGTCCTTCACCATTAACTTCATGTAACCTGGCTTTCATCCACAGTGCCCCAGCAGGGAGATGCATTGCATTGAGGGTTGACATCAGCCCATTTTGCATGTGATGATGGGCCTTCTCCTGTGCGCTGCTAAGGAGAGTCCAAGCCTGGGAACAAACTCTGGTTGGTTGTTAGGGACTGAGTTTAAATTTAGCTTGAAGTACGCCCTCTATCTGCTTTACTAGTCAATTTTCAAAAGTTACTGGTATCACATACATTCTTATGTAATAAACATAATTTACCTCATATACACGCTCTGAAGATTAGAGAAAACTGCATTTTTATGATAAAAGACAATATTTTCTTCACTATCATTGTCCAGATAAAGGTCATGAATTTTTAAGTTATTCTTGCAACAGTATACTTTATTTTTTAAAAAAATGTTTTATATTATAGTGTTTCTTTAAATTTCCTTCATAAAAAGTAACTGATAGGATATGGACCGTAAGTAGTTTTTAAAGAGAAAAATCCTTCTCTTGCGATCATTTTGCATCAAAGTAACAAAACTTTGTTGCTAAACTTAAATTTGAGAGAATTCCAATTATAGTGTACATAGGAAACGATATCATCAAAAGCCAAATGATTTTAATAGACATAATTAACATAATTGAGACATAATCAAGTCAATTATAATTTATGTGCAATTAAAATTCTGTACATTTCCAGGTCTGATTTCTGCAATGATATGATGCTACTTATACTGAGAAATATTCAGCAGGAATACTATTATTCACTTCTTGTCCTGTCCTCTATAAACTTTGAAGTTATGTGGTAAATTCAATACTGCTATATTCGCTATAGGTTATGTTCTACACTTCCTATCTATATATTTACTTTTGCCTACTCTGCCTTCCTTGCAATGAGCATAAAAATGCCATTAATTTCAGGCACTGTTCCTGAGTATGAATTTTGCCCGTCATCCACAAAAATCATTGAGAACTTGTCACTAGTATTATTGATATAATTTCAGACTGTTTTTCCTAAAACTTGAGATTCTCTTCAAAATTGTTTTTCTCCTCCCAGACATTCATTTGTTTGTTTGCTACTTTATCCTAAACTGGGCTTTTAATGTTTTCCTTTACTATTTATCTTACTATTTTAAGCTTAAGTGTTTGTATAGCAATCTAGTTATCTCCTTTTACACAGCTGCCATAATACAGAAGAAGGTGATTCAGTTACCTCCAGTTCTTTTTTTATATATATAAATCAATTTTTATTACCATTTTTTTTGTCGTTGTTCCCCCCCCCACCCCCAAACATACATATTTTATGAACAAAGTGTTGTCCGGATCATTCTTACATATCTTTTCATATACATAATCCATTTTACATCATATCTCTATTTTCAATTTCAGCCATAATATTCTCTTTATCTTAACATATTTCTTTATCTTAACTTATTTTCTTCTTAATACATATTGCTTATGTATTATTACTAATCGCTCTAAATTCCTAATCTCTTACGATAACATCAATTAGTTGTCTTATTTCTCCATTACTACATATATTTCTCAAATTTTTTCTTCTTCTTCAATGTTGTTTCTTGTTCCTGATTTATATTTTCTTTTACCACCTTCTCTCCTATTTCCTGCTCTGTATATTCCAGCAAATTTTCTCTCTTTATTACCCTTTAAAGTTTCACACATATTTTTTAACATCTCAAAAAATTCCTCATACATCCACAACTCCCTCTATTGGCACCAATTTAGCAAGTTTTTAAAATTTTATATTAAATCCCCTTTAATTAAAATTTAAAGTCCATATAATCTCTTTAATGTTCAAATTCTAATGTCCAATTCAAATATTAGTCCAATCCACTCCAAGTCAAAGGTTTATTGTCTTCCACATTCATGAACAATCAAAGCCAAGCAATGTAGAAAAACAAACACTCCTTAAAAGCTCTCACAGTTCCCAGCTTATCTTTTCCGGTAGTCAAGGTCAAATTACACAGCTGCACTTCTCTTCTGTCTTCCACCAATTATTGCAATACTCTCTTTCCACCAGCAGATGGCTCTCTCAACTCCATAATACTCTCGACTCAGCTGCTTGTCAAAACTGTCTAAAATACTTTAAATCCACATAAAAATTGTTTTTCTCCAGGTTCTTTCCTTTTGTTTCTTTTGTTTTATTTTTAATTTCTCCAAATTCAATTGTAAAAATAGTAGTCTTCTTGGGCTTTGGTGTTTTAGTCTCTGTTTTGTCCTTCTCCTTCCATGGAATTTCCCGATTGCCAATTAGCCGCTAATTTCAGCTCTCTGGGACACCTTTTAATATCCAAATTCAAATTTTTCTTTTACCTGTGAGTTGGCCAATCACTCACCTGGTTCCAACACTCCGTTCAAACACCGCTCCTGCACAAAAACTTAGTCCGGTTGCCCCAGCTTTAGAGCAGTCATTTTGAAATGGCCCCCGCCCCCACCGCTGGTTTGAAGAGCTGTCTCTGACCTGTCAAGGAACTTGCCTGTTCCTCTTGGTCATCAGAGACACCTCTCCTTCTTCACCATCCCTACAGGACAGTTCTGGTCCAAAGATCCCCCAACAGCAGTTTATCCGGCTGGATTTTCATGGAGCTCGTCGGAGCCCGCTATTTTTCCAGCCGGTCTCACCGTGACGCTTCTGGTTCCCCCCAGTTACCTCCAGTTCTGAGATAAAAAACATGCTCCAGAAAGTTCGCAGAATAAGCTTGGTACCAGTTCTTAATATTTCTACATTTTATTTCTTGCTGTAGCATCTCTGCAAAGCATCAAAATGTAAATATATACCAGTGTTTCCCAACCTCAACAACTTTAAGATGTATGGATTTTGACTCCTATGCTGACTCGGGAATACTGGGAGTTGAAGTCCATGCATCTTAAAGTTGTTGAGGTTGGGAAACAGTGATATATACATTGACATATATTCTTGTCCCTGTATGGATAAACAATATACAATCTATGTTCCCTGAAGTATTAGAGATGCCATAATCTTTGATAATGAGAACTCATTATGCTTAATGAATTGCTGAGGTGCCACTACTCTAAACAAAATTGGTTTAATGATTGTAATAGCATTCTTTGTCATAATGCTGTGTTAAGTTCCCTAGGACTTACAGTTGCTTTTATTGATCTAATATTTATTTGTATTTTCATCTCAAAAACGGGTGAGATTTTCTGGTTGATATTGGCATTGAATTGATTGACTTTTATATCAGTTATATGGCTATAGAAGTGGCAAGATGCCTTGTTAATCTTGAAAGTATTTACAAAGCATCTTTAACAACCGCTAAGATTTTAGTCAATATCAGTGAAAATTCCCACACTTTATAATATTGCATGTTTTTTATATGTGTGTGTGTGTGCTTGGTGGAGGGAATGTATTCCCAAACCAAAGCTGATGGGGAGGGAAAGATGTCCCATGTAGCTCTCACAGAATGTTCCATTACCTTTAGAGAAGCTATACATGCCATGTATAACACACAAAAACAATATTGCATATTAATGAAATTGCAGTATCTAATACAAATTGTGCCAAAAAATGTGAAGTAAGCAACGCACATTGGGTTTAATACATGACTGAATAAGCCCCAGTGACAGGATAATCACATGACACTAAATTGTAAGCCATGATTTGTAAGCCATCAAGGTTGGGCTCATCCACCTTGTTATATTCAAATCAAGTAAGTGCCATGATGGCTTAACCAAATGGGTGAACCTAGCAGCAATATAGGATAGCAAAATTTTAATCTCCCCTCATCTGTTGTAGCCATTTCTTTGTAGAAAGGTAGACTCCCACTGCTTGGGATTTCTGTGCAGCCTCTTTTCTCTGATATGAAAATAATCATATTGTTAGTGGAGGGTGTATAATAAGGTGACCAGACGTCCCGATTTTGGCGGGACAGACCCGCTTTTTCATCATTTGTCCCGCATCCCGCCCGTCCTCTAAAAAGTCCCGGTTTTTTGAAAGAATGCACGACTAGGGCATTCTTTCAAAAAATCGGCCTGAAAGGCAGCAGGCCTCTCAGCTTGGGCCGGCCGTGGGCGGTGGGCGGGCGTCCCGCATTGTTGACTCCTCTGGCGGCGGCTGGAAGCTGGGGGGAGGGGGAAGAGAGGCTGCTCCTCCTCTCCTTCCCCCGCCCCATCCCTAGCCCCGCCCTCGGAGGCGCCGCTGCTGTTGGGAGGGGTGAGGGACGAGGAGCCGTCGCCGCTTTGAGTTTACGAGCGGCGCAAACAGCCCTTCCTCGTCCCCCTCCCCTTTCTTCCCCCCGTCGCCTCGCTGCCGCCGTTGCCCTGGGGCCAGGTGGGCGACCGGGAGACCGCGGTGCTTGGATGCTTGGAGCAGGTAAGCTGCCGGCTGCCTCCTTTCCCCATCTCCCGCCTCCCGTTCGTTGCTTGCCAGCCCGGCCGAAGGGAAGGCGGGAGGCGAGGAAAGGCCTCCCGAAAGGGAGGCGGGCTCCCGAAGGGCTGCGCCTCCATTTCGGGAGGCCTTTCCTCGCCTCCCGCCTTCCCTTCGGCCGGGCTGGCAAGCAACGAACGGGAGGCGGGAGACGGGGAAAGGAGGCAGCCGGCAGCTTACCTGTCGCGAGCTGCAGGCATCCAAGCGCCCTCCCGCCTCCCCCCCTCTCCCCCCCACCTCACCTGGACGCCGACATTTGCTGTTTTGCCCTCTGCGCATGCGCAGCGTTCTGCGCATGCGCAGAGGGCAAAACAAATGGCGGCGCCCAGCCCCCCCCCGTCCCGCTTAAAAATTAAAAAATCTGGTCACTTTGGTGTATAATTAATTGGAATAGCATTTGGAAAGGGATTAATGCAGCTTGTTCAGTCATAGTGTAACGACATAATTAACACAGAGCTTTAACTATATGCATGTACTTAGGTATATGAATGTTTCTTAAAAACCTCAAACATTTAAATTTAAGAGGTGATTGCATTTAAGCAAAGGCCTCTGGCCAAGAAGATAAAAAGGCTAATAAGTAAGAAAAGAAAAGCTATTTTATGGTCTTTTTACATATTTTTATATACATTACATATTACTTTGCATATTATGTTACTGGAAAATGTGGGTTTGTATGTGAGAGATATTACTTTAACTGAAATTAACTCTACTAGAGATGAGGGAAGAGTTTATGGGAAAAAAAGTTTTCCTCTGGTGAAGAAAGGATCATGTTTTTTTAGAAGAGTGATGTGTTATTTTAATCTCTGAATTTGACTAGATCAGAGTAGGCAGATAACCCAGGAGGAGATCGATGTTTGAATGACTAGTAACCAAGCAGAGGACCAGCCACCTTAAGGCTGCTAGAATAGCTTCCCTGCCTACTGGCTTATTTCTATTTGATGCATCTCACGACAGATGACCCATTCCCAGGGGCGGGTTGCTTACTTACCAGTGCCAGTGCGCTGTGCGCGCATCTCCACGTTTTGGGCACGTGCACGCTCGCTATGCATGCGCACCCCCTCGCGTGATTTTGCTTCTGCACATGCGCGGAAGCAAAATCTCGCTGAAATCTTGCGAGGGGACGTGTGTGCGAGATTTCGGCAAGATTTTGCTTCTGCGCATGCGCATGTGTGCACAGAGCTTGGGCCAAATCTAACTGATTCTTTAAGAGGAGCTGAATAATCAGTTTCTTTTAGAGATAGCTGGAGCTCAAAGAACAGTGGAGGCAATATTCTGGGGGGCTAAATATGGTGGTGGCAGCTTATTATTCTTATTCTTTCTTATTCCAATCATTAATGTTATTTTCTATGCCTAATTCAGCTTATCAGTTATACTGTACCTGCAATATATCAAACAGAGCAGACCATGTGTTTATGACTTTAATTGTATTTCCTGCATTTAATTTTGCTTTAAAAATCAGTTTTGTTTTATTACCGCTCATATTCATTTTAATTTGTCATGTAATAAGCCAGAAGCTTCCATTAATCCTAAGTATTTGTATCCTTCTACTAGTGCCAATTGTCTAATTGTGATGGCATTCGTTAGCTGTAATCCATTTTCTTCAACATTTTTGCTTCCTTTAGTTTCAAACTTGCATATTTCTCCAAAGAAAATTGCAATTGCATTTCTCTAGACCAAATTGCATTAATTGTCAATGTTGTGCATATCCCTAGTCCAAATTGGATAGTGTTTGAAGCTTCTGCTTTTCATGTTGTGAAAAAAAATGTAGATCATCCATGTGAAGCAAATGGGTTACTTTGAGATTTTGTTTTGTGAATTGATAGTCACATATGGCTTTGTTTAGAGTAGTGTAAGTGGTATCACTGCTAAAGCTAATAGTAAAGATGACAATTAGTCACGTTTGAATATTCCTCTTCTGACTTCCTATGATACCTTCATCATTGTACATTAGATTTGTTTTCAATGCATTCATCGACACTTCCAAGTATCTTTGTCTGTTTTTACTAATTCCAAAACTTTTTATTAATTTTCTAATCCAGCTATGTAGAAGTGAATCAAATGCTTTTTAAAGTGATCTATCCAATATGTAAATATGTAACAGGATTTGTTTTTCTTCTTTGAGCTACTGGTCTATTTGCTTTGTGAATTTTGGGAAGGTCCTTTTGGCTCATTGGGGAAAAGTGCATTTTCTTTAAAAGAAGAATATAATAAGTTTGCTATGAATCCTGTGTAATTTAAATATGTATTTTCTTTTATTTTCTGTATTAGAAAGAGTCTGCCAGTTGTCATCTATTCATCATTCTTTGCAGTTTGCAGAAACTCACTGAGTTTATTGAGAATTTGAAATGGGTGTTTCATCCCAAAGCCATACAATTTATCCCTTCCCGAAATACATCTTGACATTAGATGCACAAGAGCCATAATCCCCATTATGGTCCTTGTTCATCTAGAAGCTGGGAAGCAAATTGAATTGTTTGTTTTCAACATTATTAAGGTGGTTTGAAGCTGTTTAGTCTGGTTTGTTTATAGCTTCTGGAAGCAAGTATATGGTCAATATAGCCCTCAGCATTTTTGAAGCATGTAATAACCTCACAACAAGAAGGTGACTATTATGTGGATGATTTTATAAGTATTATTGTCATTGTTGTTATCATCATCATTCTTGTAGCACTATTTCCTGATTCAGAGTCACCAAATCATGGTTGCATATGAGGCTCAAGGCTCATATTCAGACTTTGAAATTTTGGAAATCTGAACTTCAAACCATTTCTCTTTCTCCTTAGATTACTCAGTGACTTTTCATATGAAACATAATCACACAAACTGTGTATTTTGTCTGTATCGTACTTGACAACTCTCTACCTGTTTATTTTATTTGTTTGTTTGTTTATTAAATGTTTACGCTGCCCATCTCTCTGATCCAGTGACTGATAAACAATTAAAAAAATCCTACAAGACAATTAAAATTAGAGGAATTAAATAGAAAAGCTACAAACCAAGATGATGGGTGGTCTGGTGGTGGGGTTCTTCTCTACCCGATCAGCCAATCCCAATGTAGCTCTCCTAATATAGGTTTCTATGCTAGTTATCAAGCAATACATTTACAAACTTGATCACCAAACTACCTAATGCAGCTGACCACCTGGATGTACCACACATTCTTCCATCGGGACTCATCAGACATTAGTCGTCAAAAGTTTTTCTATGAGGCTTGAACCTTCTATGGGGATTAAATTGATGGATCTTTGCACTTTAGATGTTCATTTATTTATTTATTTATTTATTTTGTTATTCTTATATGCCGCCCAACTCCCGAAGGACTCAGTAATATGTATGGTGCATTACCTTTAGGAGGTATCCAGATTCTGATGCTCAGTGGTTGCAGGTAGGGATGTCTAGAAACCCTCAGAAGCTATGTGTAGTCCACCTTTCCTTAAGCTCTCAGAGTAGAAAAATACAGATGTTGCATTATATCATGCCCCCATAATGAAATTCTCCCTTTCCCAACCAAGAGAGGTGATAAGAGTTACGTAAAACCCTATACCAGGGTCATGACATAATATAACACCTGTATTTCTCTCTTTATGAATTTAACGGAAGATGGACTGTATACAGAATATCCCATTCAGAACACTACGGGTCAGGCTTCAAGCCCTGGCTAAGGAATTAAAAGATGAAGAATGTTGGTTTTGTAAAAGTGCATTTAGCAGACTCTGTGAACACTTGTAATCTATGTAAAAAACCAAATATCATTTCTTAGGGAAGAAAGGAGAAGAAGCTATACCCCGAACAGCTTGTCCCAAGAATTACAAGCATGCAAAAATCTGTGCTGATAACTTGTGTTCCAGAAAGCCATAAAATCCAGCATGCAAGTGAATATACAACCTTGTCAAGCAGGATAAGTGAAGAGGAATGATGAATATTAAAGTAGCCCGGCTTTGCTGAACTACTTCCATCAGTAACTTGCCGCTACAAGATTCTTCAATAAGAGAACCTGTAGTACATCATCCTTCTTTTTATTGGAAACAGTCAGTGGTGGCCCTAAGAGCTGCCATAAGCACTTCACAAATAGGCAGGCAGACTCAGTTTAGAATAAGCAGACAGGCAGGAAGCCAAAGCAGGCTTAGTGAGCTCACCTAGGATCAGTTCTGCTGTGCTTGCACACAAAGTGATTAAACTGAAGGCTGGAATGGTAATCAGGGATGAGTGGCCCAGCTCAATGTGGAGAAAAAAGTTTGAAAGGGTTTCTTGCTTTTGAGTGGCCATTATTTATGCATCTCTACATTTAAACTATGATTTTTTTTTCTGACAGAGAAATAAAATTATGCATCCTGGTTCTAGGTCCTTCCAAGCCGGTCAAGTCATAATTCATATTATATATCAGAGTTGAGCTATTATATTTCTGCCTAGCAACATCCCTGATCCTTTTAATCTCCAGGGCATGATGGGCAGAAGCTACCTAATACACCACACTGGTGTAAAAGGCAAAATTTATATACAAGGGTGAGTCAAAACGTAATGCCATTTTCTTTAGGACAGGTATAATTACCAACACAGGAACATGTAGCATACATCAAAATAAAGCTGGTCCTCTGTGGATCACATCCCTACTTCTCAACATAGTCACCGTTTCTCTCAATAGCAATAGTTTCATCTTCAAATGAGAGCATGTATCGCTGTCTCGGAAAAATTTGTTGACTGTTCTTTGAGCCACTTCTTCACGGAAGTTTTCACTTCCTCGTCACTGGAATAATGTTTGCCTCTCAAACCCTCTTTCATGGGGCTTCAGACTATCATCTCTTCGGCTCCATGAAAGAGGGTTTGAGAGGCAAACATTATTCCAGTGATGAGGAAGTGAAAACTGCAGTGAAGAAGTGGCTCAAAGAACAGTCAACAAAATTTTACGAGGCAGGGATACATGCTCTCGTTCGAAGGTGGAACATTGCTATTGAGAGAAACGGTGACTATTTTGAGAAGTAGGGATGTGATCCACAGAGGACCAGCTTCATTTTGATGTATGCTACATGTTCCTGTGTTGGTAATGATACCTGTCCTGAAGAAAATGGCATTACTTTTTGACTCACCCTCGTACATTCAATTACATTATCTTATAGATCAGGGGCTGGACTTGGTGGCCTATACAATAGCAGCATTCATATCAAGCATGCCCTGATTGTATTGATGACATGGACATAAATTCTGGACTTTTTTTTTTCACGTGGGAAGGATTATAGTTCAATGACAGAATACATGCTCTGGCTCTTGGATTTTTACTTCCAACCCGCCAGAAGTAAATTCAAAATGTTCTTTCAATTTAAAGTCAAACTTTCTCTGAATGAAGCAGTTTCTGTCTCTCATTCATCAAGTCTACTGCACAGTATGGATTGTCCCAGGTTGCCAGAAAATATATTTTCTTTTATACCATGGTCTAGCAAGTATATAACAGCTGTAACGCGGCAGCATCTAACACATTTTATACCATATCTACAGGCTGTCTGCTGGAGAAAATATTATATGCTTTAACACCCCTTTTAAAAAAAAACAGTGCCACTCTGGGTTCTAATTAGCAAGGCATCTGTAAATTGCCAGTATTGGATTTCTATTCAACATTCTGAGGAATTTACTTGCCTATTAGCTTTTTATTGAAGGCTGGGTGAAATGAAGACAGAACTGAACCTGGTATTAAACAACAGGGATGCCCTTTGATGTTGTGCTCTGTGGCAGCAAATATGGCCTGTATATAAATATGAACAATGAAAGAAAAGAGTTTAAATGCATACTGTAATTAGCAAATACTAGGCCTGTACAACATTTGATGAAATGCTACACTTCTGAGCAAAGCACCTCTCTGGTTTCTCTCCTGGAAGCTGTAAAGGAACTCAGAATCCTGGTGTAATTGATCCGGGACTCTTCTAAGCTCTTTTGGATGTTTCCAAACAAAGGTCGAACAGCCAATTGTCTAGGAAGGACTGAGGATTCCCATCTTGGGCAGGAAACTAGGCAAGAAGAGCTCCATCCCTATGATGCTATTTTGGAGAAGACCAATGGTGGGTTGTAAATATTTTTGCTACTGGTTTGCGCACACACTCGTGCATGCAACGCTTCTGTGCATGCGCAGAAGCATCCCAGGTGGGTGGGCGGAGCCTCCCTCCACCGGCGCTACCGGTTCTAAGAACCTGTCTGAACCGGGAGCAACCCACCCAGGGGTGAAATCCTCCCGGTTCACTCTTACCTGTTGGTCGCCGCACAGCCGAAGAAGCTGGTGGCGTTCGTGGCACAGGGCTTCCCCCGCCCGCTTCCCCCGCCCGCCTGGATGCCGGCATTTGCGTTCTTTTGCCCTCTGCGCATGCGCAAAGCGTTCTGCTTACACAGAGGGCAAAAGAACGCAAATGCCAGCGTCCAAGCGGGTGGGGGAAGTGGGCGGGGGAAGCCCTGCGCCGCGAACGCCACCAGCTTCTTTGGCTGTGCGGCAACCAACAGGTAAGAGCGAACCGGGAGGATTTCACCCCTGAACCCACCGCTGGAGAAGGCTGAACATGATCACTACTGTCTTTTGACTTTGAGAAGAGGTTGAGAGATAGGTCTAAGAAACACCATCTAGAACAGTCAAATAAGATGTTGCATAGCATGCAGCTGGACAGTGAGTGAGGCAAGAGGATTAGAAGAGACCTTCCCTAGTATCTCGGATGGTAAAGGAGAGGGGGAAGGAATTGTACTTTCAAACTTGCAAAATTTGGTTAATGTAGCTATACAATAAAATAGAATTACCTCATCTGGTCATGTTCCCTGTCAGGTTTATCTAGTAAAGCTGACACACCTTTTGGTTTTGGTGGTCACCACTGGGCCAATGGGAAATAACAGTTACCAGTACAAGGAAGGAAGGGGAGACGGTCGGGGTGAAATGCTACTGGTTCGGGCCAATTCGCCCGAACTGTTAGTAACAAATACTTCCGATTCTCTGAACCGGTAGTAAAAATGCTCTTAAAAAGTAAAAAAAAAGTTTCCCATGATTGCACGGCACAGCTGATTGTCACAGCTGATGAACCTTTTTTTTTTTACTTTTTTAAAGCATTTTTTTAAAACTACCTATTCGCTGAAACTGTGACTCTGTGAGGTTCCTGCTTTGTTGCAGGGCCATTTTGTGTGAAGTCCAGCTGCTTCTGCATTGTGTGTGAGTCAGTTGTGTAGGAGTCAGTTGTGTAGCTTTTGTGTTATTTTTGTGTAAAGTGTGAAAGTTGGTTTTTGAGCTCTTTGTGGCTCTGTGAGGTTCCTGCTTGTTGTTGCAGGGGCCATTTTGTGTGCTTTTGCATTGTGCGTGAGTCAGTTGTGTGGCTTTGGTGTTATTTTTATGCAAAGTGTGATAGTTCATTTTTGAGCTCTCTGTGACTCTGTGAGGTTCCTGCTTGTTGCATTTTGTGTTAAGTCAGCTGCTTTTGCATTGTGTGTGAGTCAGTTGTGTGGCTTTTGTATTGTTTGTGTGTGAAGTGTGAAAGTTGGTTTTTGAGCTCACCTGGTCACACGACCATGACCACCAAGCCATGCCCACCCAGTCACATGACCACCAAGCCACGCCCACAGAACCAGTAGGGGAAAAAAATTAGATTTCACCACTGGCAGACGGTTGATTCTACAGCATGTAGTGATAAATACAGTGAAGTGTCTAACTTGGTAATGGATAGCCACATCTTAGTAGCTTTATTTTTCTCACTTTAACTGGAATATTAGTCCCAACAGGAAAAAAAATATTGTTAAAAACCATGTTTAATTTTGCATGTTTACCAGTATGATATAAAGCTGAGAATGTGGGGCTAGGGGAGGGCAGGGATGCTGCAGCCAGATATATCAGGGGGGGGGGGGGTATAACACTGCTACTAGTGATTCAATTAGCTGAGTTAAGTTGCTGGGATTCTAAATTTATATGTGGGGGTGGTCAGGTTTATTTCAAAGCATTGCTCTATCTGGCACCCTAGGCAGTCTGCTTAGCAGTTTTGGGACAGGAATAGCATAGTGATTACAGGTCAGGATTGTAGAAAGTAAGAGCAGGCGGCATAGATAGCTGCAGAGAAGTATTTTAGTATATGCTCAGTAGCTGTCCCTATTACTGCCTTTCCCCCCATTCTGTCAGTGGAATTACCCTATACCTTATATTTGCCCTAGGACAGTGTTTCCCAACGTTGGCAACTTGAAGATGTCTGGACTTCAACTCCCAGAATTCCCCAGCCAGCAAAGCTGGCTGGGGAATTCTGGGAGTTGAAGTCCAGACATCTTCAAGTTGCCAAGGTTGGGAAACACTGCCCTAGGACCAAAGCCACTATGAAGCACCTCTTCTAAAAGTGAGCTTCCTCTACTATTCTATGCATTTAGAATCTTTGCAAGTTTGAGAAATGTAGATTCTTGAAAATGAAATTATTTCTCCTCCTGCTCCCTTCATTACATTGAATATTACAGAGGAGTTCAGTACGGAAGCATTTTTTAAAAAAATTAAGCTAGCTTCAAATGTGGTGTCAATAGAGATTTTCTCACTTGAGCCTTATTTTTTTTAAGCATTCTCTTCTTTTGTGCTGCTTGGAAGGTCATATCCCTTCAGAAATGATCTTTAGGCCTGAACTTGGTAACATGTAAAGTGCTGATTCATGAGAACAACTTTATTTTTAAACCTGTCATATGGTAAAGACATTGATCCCAGCGTGGTTAAATGTTCCTTCTATATATGTTTTTTTCCAGATCCAGTTTTAACGGTCGTATTTTTGGATATATCTTTTAAATGCCCTGCGAAAGATTACAGTTGTAAATACTTAATCGTGTTGCAGGCATTAGTCATAGCACAGTGCAGCACAAAATATATATATCATTGGGGAAGCTCTATCGGTTTAGGCCTTAAGATCACATACAGGCAAGAGGATTGTTCAGTAAAGGATCTGATAGGCAAATGAACACCCATGAAATGGGGCAAAGTCATCCAGTTAAAATTGATGCATTGCAACACTTGTATTCAACTGGTTGGCAAGTGCCGCCTCCTACTGGATTGGGACCAGTGCTGGTATTCTACCGGTTCCCACCGGTTTGGGTAAACTGGTAGCAGCGGCAGTGGGAGGCTCCACCCATCCACCCAGACGTCATCATGGATGCTCTGCGCATGCGCAGAAGTGCCGCATGCAAGTGAAACGAGCGCACGCGCTCCCATGTCCAAACTGGTAGTGAAGGTAAGTGAATACCACTACTGATTGGGACATGTACACAAGCCAGAGGATGTTGAATTTTGGATTCCTGTCACGGGTCAACATATCTAGGTCCGTGTTCCACTGCGAGATCACATGGCTAGATATCTATATTCTGACTCAGTTCTGATTTTTCTGCATTCTCTCTTATTCATAAAGATGCCAAACACTGGACTGGTACTACTGAATTTACTCAAAGAAAGCTGGCATAAAAGCAAAGCTGAGCAAACTCACAAACAGGTTATACAGAATGTCACAGTGTGACTGGGGTCTTTTTTTAGAACTAAAAATATATTTAGGTTTACAAGAATAGCAGTTGACACAAAGAAATCAAGGCAGCGTAGGCTTTTAGGCTTCTTCTTTCCTATATACACCAAAATTATTTATAACTGGTATTTACAACATGATTTCAACTTCTATCCAGTGTTGGGTTTCCTTGAAGTCTCGCTCTCCAAAACTATTCCCCTTTGACTCTCCTCAGCTTCCTTCCTTTTTCTCCGTCTCCCTCTCCCATTTCTGAGATCAACAAGAGAGAGTTAAAAAAAGGAATATGCTGGATTTATGAATGTGTTCAGCACTGCTCACTATCTTTCTTGGGTCTGCTCAGCCAGTCAGCACCATCAGTGGCTTCTCTGTTGGGAAAAGAACCTCTCTCAGGAGTCTTCTGCTCAATCTTTCCCCAGAGACTGAGGTTTTGCCAAAGACAGCTATCTCCCTCCTACCTTCTTGAGTGAAGATCTTGTGTCTCTGAAATTTGTCCATGGAAATACTGCCTACCTCTGCCCCAGTGGTGAAATCTACTTACCTTCCCTACTGGTTCGGAAGCACACGCTTTTTCACCCTCTGCGCATGCGCAGAATGCTTTGCGCATGCGCAGAGGGTTAAAAAAAGAAAATTGTGACGTCTGGGTGGGTGGGCAGAGCCTCGCACTGCCGCTGCTACCTGTTCTCTGAACCACCAGCAACCGCCGTTACTGGTACACCCGTACCGGGCCAAACCAGTAGCATTTCACCCCTGCTCTGCCCCACAACAGTTCCAGCTAGCAGCCAATTTAGCTCATCGTGACAGCATAACTGTACTTCAGGGCCAGAATCAAGTTTCTTCTCTTTTTCTCTCTCCATTTGCTGACTCATGCCGGCATAACAGCAGCCATAATAGGGCCACTAAAACCATATGACACAGTCTTCTTCGGGTTCTTCATTTCATTCATGGACACGTACCATTATATTCAGCTATAATTTACAGCATCTTTAAGGACTGATGTTGATGGGGTAAAGTATAGGAAAATGACCCATTAAAGATGAGCAATTAAAAACAGAGGAATAATTGGAAAGATGGTGGCTCATTCTGCTTGATTCTTTAAGTCTGATTTAAAGAGGAAACAAAGGATGCTTCTTTTATATCAAGTCAAGTAGCTTTTCCATCTGAACCAGTATTGCTTACCCTTTCTGTTTCTCAGAGGAAATCTTTCTCGTCACCCATGGCCTTATTCTTTTAATCAGAAGCACCAAATCTCTTCTAAATTCAATGTTGTGACTTTATCTTTGAATTCCCACCATGTCCCTGTATGTCCTTCAGCTTAATATGGTCCTTAGAAACAAAACTAAGTACCGTGTTTTTCGGAGTATAAGACGCACCGAAGTATAAGACGCACCTTAGTTTTGGGGGAGGAAAACAAGGAAAAAAGGCCTCTGCCTCCAAGCAATTTGCCAAACAGCAAACAGCAAACAGCACAGATGATATACACTGTTTGCTGTGTATTTCTGTGCATGTGTGCCTGACCCATAGAAATAGCAAAGAATTGGAGAAATGTACATTATGCCAGAAAGTTTTCTTAAATGTAGTCACACTAACTCCTCCCAATTATTTAAATAGATCTACTCCAAGGTAACTAAACTCTAATACTAAACAGGACACTGTTACATTTCATACTATACTTGTACAGAGCTGTTAAAATTAATTAAAATTTCTGGAAGTATACATTATTCTTTATTATTTAAAAGAAGGTACAATAGCACTGGGCCTTTTCAGAGCAAGCATTTATTTTAAAAAGCTTCTTTATTTTGTTAAGTTGTCTAGATTTACAGGGATCTCCAACCTTGGCAACTTTAAGACTTGTGGACTTCAACTCCCAGAATTCCACAGCCAGCAAAGCTAACAAAGCTGGCTGTTGAATTCTGGGAGTTGAAGTCCACAAGTCTTAAAGTTGCCAGGATTGCCCTGGCTCTAGAACAATAATAAAGCAGTCTTTTAAAAATAAGTCTAATAATTTGAACATTCTACAGACATTTATAGTTATTCACTTACCCCTTTGCAGCCAGTTCAGCAAAAATAAAAACCTGCGTGTCTAATCTCTCCCAGCTATTTGCCTCTTTGCAGTTAGTTTCACTTTCATTTTTCCATGTGGCAAAGCTAATCAGCTGTTCGTCGGGAAACTGCTACTGACTTGCTTGGCTTTACAGGCTCTTCCCTCTTTCCTGCAAGCAGGTACATTGCTGGAAGACAGAAGCCAAAGGGTGGGGGTGGGTGGCTGGGTGGGTGGGTCTACATTCGGGTGGGTCTACATAAGACGCACCCAAGTTTTCACCCTCTTTTGGGGGGTAAAAAGGTGCGTCTTATACTCCGAAAAATACGGTAACTCTAGCCTACTGTTCCTAAGACAAGAGATAGCCCTTATACTGTACTTAGTAACTCTTGTTTTTCTCTTTTTTTCATATTTGGATCTCTAGATATTTACTGGTAGGAAAGTAGCCTTAATCTGATGCTCAATATTCTTCAAGAATATGCTTATTGTATGCTTATGGCCATAGTTAAATAACCGTAGGTCTGCTAGATATGGGCTGCAAACGTAGACGACACTAAACAATTAGAGTGTGCACTATCACTTTACTGTCATTTAATTTAAGTAGGTAAATTATCATTAAAATCTTGGTCCCTGAAACTCTAATAGCTATAGATATCTGTAACCACTCCTCCCACTCCCCATCCTCCCGGCTTTATCACCTGCAGATAATTCTTCTGAAGACATTATGGCTTGGCATTAGCAAGTAGATTTCCCAAGCATGCCATCAAACCATTAATGTGGGTGGCCACAAATATATGGACAATTACCATCATGCCTCTAAATAGAACACAGCTTGTGTGCTTCATTATTTTACATCTGATGAGCGGGAACAAAACTTTGGATGAAAATAGCTGCATTCTTTATGTCAGTAAAAAGAAAATGGACCATGCTCTTGCTCTGTTTAGAGTTTAATGAAGTCTGATTTCCATATTTTTACAATGGTACATCCAGGAATTGGGCACAAGTCCAGGCCCAAACTCCACAGTTGAAATGCCCTCCTTCTAACTTTTGTAGCGCTGAAAATGTTTAACAGCCAAGGGAGAAGAGATTTACATTCAAGTCATTGATAGGTATTGTTTTTCTCCTTCAGATCTGGAAAAATGAAGGACAGAATTTGACCACCCACTTGTCTGCCACAAATAAATGCAAACAATCCCATTGCTTGTATTTTATTTTTCACCCTCTAATTTTGTCTACAATACCTTTTTAATTTTTTTCATTGATTTGACCCGTATTTTTCTATTCATTTTTAAACATAATTAACTTTTCAGCAGTTTCTTAATATGGCTTTTATTTACTTTCAATATATTTTTTAACTTAATTCCTTCCTTCCTTCCTTCCTTCCGTCCATCCGTCCATCCGTCTGTCCATCCATCCATCCCACCATTGCCCATCCATCCAGATCAGGGGCGGGTTCCTAATTTTTTTACTAACACTCTGTGGGCATGGCTTATTTTGTGGGTGTGGCTTGCCAGCCATGTGACCGGGTGGGCGTGGGCCTTGGGAGCTTGGCAGCGGCCGGAGAAGCAGGGGGGGCATTGCCCACCCGCAACGCAGCCCCCCGTAGCGGGAGCAGCAAGACCACGGCAGCGGTTCTTCTAGGAGGCTCCGTCCGGCCTGAATGATTCTCCCCATTCGATGATCCTAGGCTCCTGCCGCCCATTCCCCCTCCCCTCAGCAGCTCGAGAAGCCTCAAACGTGCAAAAATGCCTAGGATCATCACCACGCGTTCGTGGCTTCTCGGACTGCTGAAGATAGGGAATGGGGGGAATGATAGGGAATGGAGATAGCTCCTGCCGCCTGTTCTTTCAGCGTCTCACGCGCTCCCTCAGCCATCCTCCCCTGCTTGGAATCACTGTGGGGTAGGAAGGCAGCGCATGCGCAGTGCCGGAAGCTGAGCTTCTGGGCATGTGCAGAAGAAAATTTAATTTTTTTTAAACTTTTTTTTAAAAAAATGGCGACACCCAGGCACCGGCAACCGACCGCACTGGTACTGTGACATCACCAGTGGGCCGCTACCGGTGCTGTAGAGTGGACCGCACTGGTAGGAACCCACCACTGATCCAGATGCCTTCCATGGCTACTCCGATCACTTCTGCTCCTTTTAGAGATGGGGAGGCTATTCTGAATGCTGGATTTCAATGGATCCCTCTGTTTGCATTTTTCATATCCAATCTATTTGCCTTTGATTTCAGTTGTCCTTTCTGATTGCTTTAAATTGTTGCTGTCAGGTAGCTTTCTGAGGCTGAATGGTGAAAATCAATATTTAACTAAATAAAGGAATCTTTCCTCCTCTAAAAGCCCACTACCAGAGAGAGAGAAATATTATTCTTGTAAATAATGGCTAGCTGGTAAATTAGCCCAAGTTAAAAATGGGGGTCTAGGACAACTTGCCATGGCCATCTTTCCGCAGGCAATCCAGCACAGCCATCTCACTGCAGCCAACACGGTACGGGCATCTTTTTGTGGGGACAACTCACTGATAAATGTTATCTGCTACTAGTTTTTTTTAAAATATTATTTCCATTGACAGAAATGGAAATAGTGAATTGGCCATGGCAAGTCGGTCGTGGTGAGATGGCTGCACCAGGTTGGCCACAGCAAGATGGGCATGGCGAGTTCACCATGGCGAGATGACTGTGGCGATGACTGTGGCGAGAACCAGATCAGAGATTGTCCCTGTAAGGATAGACGGCCCCATATTTCTCACAGACGTGGGATACTGTATAAATCAATCCAAAGTAAGCTCAGAAGCAAAGAAAGTGGAAGCTCCTTTAGGAATTAACCCCCAAAATCCCTTAATTCGGCTGAGGAGTTTTGGCAGAGATTCTCCACCTTTTCAATGAACTACTCAAAATAAATATCACTGGCATGTACAGAAGACAAAGCTTCAGGGAGGATCAAATTATTCTTATCTGATGCTACAGCGCTGATAGTGATTGATATCAAGTGGCACACTGCAGTGTTGGTGTGGGTGTTAGTCAGACTAATTTACTTGTTTGCTTTCTGAGGGGTGCTTGGTACTCTCTGAGCTTGCTTGTTTTCTTGCAGATGCTTCATTACCCAAACTAGGTAACATAATCAGTGCTAGCTTTTTGCTTGTGTTTGATTTTTGTTTGTTTTAAAAATGTTTATGGCTATTCAGCTTGAAGATTGGGACACCTGAGGGCATGTAGTAGGCCCTAATAACTTCAATATTTCTTCACCGTCACAAGGCAGACCTATTGGCCCAAACCGGTCACAGGTGCAGAAATATGATAAGCTCAAACTGAGAAAGTTTGGCAGCTGTGGGGATAGAGTATATAGTTCTCAAGATATCTTTATGGTCCAGATTCTTTCCGGATACAAATATGGACTGGACCTCATTGGTTGGTCTGAAAATTTGCACGGTTTTGAAGTTAGATGCCAGACTTTCTCCAGGTGATAAGCTATGAACCTCATGCTGAATAGTATCTCTGGGATCAAAAATTGGTCCCAACTCCCACTGAACTCCTCTAATGCAAACTGAATTCCATGTTTAGGAGACGTGGAGACTCATGAAACAGTGTCTCAAAGCTTATTTCTGATTGGCTGCTTCTTGCTGCTTCTGATCCAGGTCTACAGATAATACTGAACTTTATGCAAAACGCTTATAGCCTTGTTACTATTTTATTTCCAAGACATGCCGACTGTTTATGAGCTAAAACCCTAAGGAAATAAATGCATGATGTTGTCCTCAATCCATCTTCAGCCTGGACAAAGACAAGCTCTGTCTCTTCTTACTGTCCATCAAGAGACGTGTTTTCCCAGTTCCGTTAGTACAAGTCATGCCAAATGCTCCTTCTGCTATAATTTATTTTGATGTGCTCAAGGCCTCCCCTGATTAATATGGACTGTAGTAGGAATTCTCCCTTTCCTTCAGTCCCTGATATTTGCCATCCTCAGCCATTTCATCTTTGGAGGATGGGGAAAAAAATAGCAATAGCCCTTGTATACTACTCCAGAGTGGTTTGCAGCACTCCCTGAGTGGTTTACAACGGCAGCATACAGGTAGTCTTCGAGTTACGACCACAATTGAGCCAAAAATTTAGGTTGCTAAGTGAAACATTTGTTAAATGGGTTTTGCTCAATTTTTTTATGACCTTTCTTGACACAGTTGCTAACTGTAGTTGTGTAGTAAACCAGTTGCTAAGTGCATCCGGCTTCCCCATTGGTTTTGCTTATCAGAAGGTCGCAAAAGGGGATCCCATGACTCTGAGACACTGCAATAGTCATAAATATGAATCGGTTACCAAGCGTCTGAAATTTGATCATGTGACCATGGGGATGCTGCAACGGTCATAAGTGTGAAAAATGGTCATAAGTCACTTTTTCAGTGCCGTTGTAACTTTGAATGGTCACTTAATGAACTGTTGTAAGTCGAGGTTCTGCCAGTATTGCTCCCAATAGTCTGGGTCCTCATTTTACTGACATCAGAAGTATGGAAAGCTGACTCAGCCTCGAACCGATCAGGATCAAACTCCTGGTTATGGGCAGAGTCAGCCTGCAATACTGCATTCTAACCACTGAGCCACCACGGCTCCTCCTACAAACAAATGTTAGAAAACAAAACACAATAGCCCAATGTAAATACAGTCTGGCACTGTTATTTTCACTACTCTGATACCGTTTTGTGTACTTTATGATATCTCTGGGTGTTTTGGATGCTTGTTGCCAACATGCCCCTGGCCTCACATTGA
>JALIGW010000001.1:234133433-234285933 GCA_023053685.1 Diadophis punctatus similis | reverse complement strand
AACCTAAAAGAGAGGAGATGACCAGATCACAAAAGAGATTGAAAGGTGCTATACTTCAGTGTTTTGTTTACATGGTCCATATGGGGCAGGGGCGGGTTCCTAATTTTTTTACTACCACTCTGTGGCGTGGCTTATTTTATGGGTGTGGCTTGCCAGCCATGTGACCGGGTGGGCTTGGCTTGCCGGTGGGCGTGACTTCTCGGACTGCTGAAGGGAGGGGAATGGAGATAGCTCCTGCCGCCCATTCTTTCAGCATCTCATGCTCTCCCTCAGCCATCCTCCCTTGCTTGGACTCACTGTGGGGTAGGAAGGCAGCACATGCGCAGTGCCAGAAGCTTGGCTTCTGGGCATGCGCAGAAGAAAATTTAAAAAATAATAATTTTTTTTAAAAAAAATGTGGTGCCCAGGCACCGGCAACTGACTGCACCGGTACTGTGACGTCACCAGCGGGCCGCTACCGGTGCTATAGAGTGGACCGCACCGGTAGGAACCCACCACTGATATAGGGTGTAACCTTATAAATTATGTGTTCCATAAAGCTTCAGTTAATCAATCATTTACCTCTTTTTTTTTAATTAAAGGATGCGGACAGTACATTTGTCCATTAGTAATGCAGAGAAGAAATGTTCAAATATCTCTTATTGAGGTTTTTCTATGAAGTGAAGATGATTGTGCACCTGTTTTGCAATTTTTTTATGTTGGGGCTCAGCAACTGATTGCATCTATTTTGACTCCACTGCCAGGAAGAGCCACTAGGTTTTATGTTAAATATTTACAGGAAGATAAAATTCCAAGGATAATTCCTTTCATGAATAAGTTTCCATTAATGGCTATTGTTGATAAAAGATCTGTTTTAGAGATCAGAATTACTTTAAGGCTCTGTTGTATTACATTTATGCACTGTATTATTAGTTGGGGGCATATTTTTTTTACTAAATTTGCTGCGTGCTATTTTACCTTTCAACTATTGACAGTAATAAACTTTAGAGCTATATTAGCTATCAATAATCAGTTTAATTTCTTATCGCTAGGGTGGCCAGATTGTAGCTTATTTTGTTGATCATGGAGCATATAATATTCAACTGTGAAAAAGAGCTATTTTTCCCATCAAATCTATATACTGTTTGTACGTTCTGAGCAAATTCTTAAATGCATGACACACATATTATTGTGGTTCTGAGTCATTGGGTCAAACTTTGAACTTGTTGCTGATTTAAAAGATATTTACAAAAATTCAGAATTCTCAATTCTCACAAAGACTGCCTTCACCAAATACTCAGTTTATACTTACAACTCTAAAATCCCTTATAAAGTTCTGCAGAGGGACAAGTGGGAAATTCAGGGAAATTCACAAATTTTTTCATCAGTATGTTTTATGTGAAGCAGAGGCAAAAAACATTTCTATCGGGCCAACAAATGGTTCATGTGCCATGTTTTTCTGTCCCAGAACCTAATTCATGGTCATTTGTTTTTAATATAATAAAATTCTGTTGCCTGGCTCTATTTGCACATATAACAACAGTATAGAACCGAGGTGGCGCAGCGGTTAGAGGTAGTACTGCAGGCTACTTTAGCTGACTGTGATCCGCAGGTCAGCGGTTCAAATCTCACCGGCTCAAGGTTGACTCAGCCTTCCATCCTTCCGAGGTAGGTAAAATGAGGACCCAGATTGTTGGGGGCAATATAAATATACATTGCTTACTGGTGTAAACCGCTTAGAGAGTGCTTGCACTGTGAGGCGGTATATAAATCTCATAAATAAATAAATAAATACATACATACATACATACATACATACATACATACATACATACATACATACTTGGTATCTCCAAGCTGCATTCCAAGCAGCAGAGCCACAGATATTCCAGTTGTATGTATGTTCCAGTTGTATGTTTGTGTATGTTTTTTTCATGTGTGCAGCATAGCCAACAAGTATTGAAGACTATATATTGCGATTGTGTAAAAAATGAATATTTCTATAAAATGGTATGTGACAAGTTAAATTACAGGTTATTTTCATGATTAGCAGCCAAAAATCCACAAGATACACCTAGAAGCAGCGGTGAAATGCTTGCCTGTCGGTCATCGGAGAGCCGATCATGAAGGTAGCACGACGCTCCGCCCACCCGCCGGGACACCGCCATTTGAGTTCTTTTACCCTCTGCACATGCACAAAGCGTTCTGTGCATGCGCAGAGGGTAAAAGAACTGAAATGGCGGTGTCCCACCGGGTGGGCGGAGCGTCGTGCTGCCTTCATGATCGGCTCTCCGATGACCGACAGGCAAGAGCGAACTGGGAGCATTTCACCCCTGCCTAGAAGTGTTCAGGAAACAAAATATTTGTTGTCCAGTCATATCTGAGGTTATCTATTCCTATTTGCAGAGTTTTGTTCATCCAATGGAAAAAAAGGATGAGGTGGGGGGGAATAAGATATCTTTGAGGTCTTAATTATATTTCAAGAGACGATACACATTTCATTCAGGTTTTCTGAGTGCAGTATAATAACCAAGGGAGCTTCCAGATGAAACTCTTACTGCACGATCACGTTTCTTAAATCACAGAATTTTAACCAAGTTTCCAGTTGGTCATACTGTCTGTAACCAACTCAATTTTTCCCAACACTTTTTCTATATATTTTTTTTTCTTTCCCAAGAAAATCCATTAAGGAAGATGAGGTCGAGTTGCTATGCCATCCCTTTTGATTCTTAGCACTCAGAGCTGTCTGTATGGAATCAGTCCAAAAGTCAGTCTATGGATATTTTTCTGGAAGGACAAAGAGGATGAAGGTTTGCCAATTTGCCTTCCATTTAACATATAGACTATTATCCGGTTTCAAATGTGTTCCTGGCATAATTTAAGGATATAATTTGGACTCTCAAAGTCTTAAAGGTGAATCCACCCTTTTCGTTTGTATAAGACTCAGGAAGTTGTCTTCTTGAATTAGGGTCACTCACACCACTGATTTATCACAATTGCTTGCAATTCATTTTATAATATGGAAAAGTAATACTTTGTGTTCAGGCAAGTACAGCTTAGCTGTATATCTGGAGAGAAATAACAAAGGAATGCCGAGAATATGTAAAATGCCAGGAAGAACATCTTGTACTTAGGCTGCTCATCAAAGAGGTTGCAAGGCAGACAAGCCGTCAGACTCATTAGATTTAAAATAAAACCTAAATTAAAACAAGCTGCAATCTTTATAATAACTGATCAACAATAGATACGCATGTGAGCGATACCCAAATTGTATCTTTAAAAAGAAAAGAAACAAAACCCAATAGGAATGTTTTTAGAGGGATGACATGTTTGCAGAAGTAGAATGTGTAATAATTAGGCAACAGTATATTTATGAACCTTAATATTGCAGCAAAGTTTTTTTCCCATTATTAATTGACATCTGAAAACATCCTCAGATTCATCATCAAAACCTCTTAATAAGATTTCAGGGCTAAACCCAGACAGGTGTTGCCATGGAAATGATCATCTGTTTCCCTTTATTCTAAAGAAGTAAAAAAGAACCCTCCCTTGACAAGCTCTCTCAAAAAATATAATTGGTTTCATTCCACCCTCTTTTTAATCAGAGAGCTGCATCTGACACCTCCATGCACGTCTGTGTTTGACAGGACTCTTGCATACACCTACACAGACCTTTCTACCAATCTGTGGAAGCCTGCCCCAATAAGCTGCACAAGGAGGAGTGTCCTCTTTCCTTCATTAACAGAAAGCTTGCACTGAGAAATGGGTATCCAAACAGGGGTCAGAGATACTGAAAATAGACAAGCCCAATTTGGGGGTGGGGGGAGGTGAGCAGAGTATACCACATCAGTACCCTGCAGAATTGCCCAATCACGGAATAGTTCAATGCTGTATTTTGAGGAAAGCCTTTTTAGAGGAGTCTGCTAAAATGGACATCCATTAAATTGGGTTGGTACTGTTAGCGGAGATCACTCCAGAGGTCGATGGATCGTTGCTTCCCATTTGAAAACATACTTACTTAGAAAATAAAACCCGAGATTCAAATCTAATTAACAAAATATTTATTTCAGTAGAAAAGTAATAAAAAGGATCCTTATTAGACTACATTTTATCGGCTAAGGAATAAATCACTTCTACCTTGGTAGAAATGGCGAAGAGAAAAGGAAAGGAGGAGACCTCTGGAATGCAGGCATGCGTAATAGAATATATCATACGTCTGCTTGACCATAGATACAAGAAACAGTAGAAAAACATAGAGATGCACAAACTGACAATAATCACATCGTGACAGGTACCACATCAGTACCCTGCAGAATTGCCCAATCACGGAATAGTTCAATGCTGTATTTTGAGGAAAGCCTCTTTTAGAGGAGTTTGCTAAAGTGGACATTCCTTAAATTGGGTTGGTACCACATCAGTACCCTGCAGAATTGCCCAATCACGGAATAGTTCAATGCTGTATTTTGAAGAAAGCCTCTTTTAGAGGAGTTTGCTAAAGTGGACATCCCTTAAATTGGGTTGGTACCAACTTCTATGCATTTTAACTTCCCTGACTGGGACTTCAAGAAGCTGCAGTTCCCACACATCCAGAAGATACTGTTTGGCTTGTGCAACATCAAAAAGTCATACAGTGAGTCAATCAGGGATTTGAGTAAAGAAGGAAAGGGGAAATGGTCTCGTCCATTTTCATATCTGAGAATCAACAGAGGTAGTACAAGGTTTCTGTTTCCTGAAGCCTATCGTGCAATGAGATGAAATACAAAGCATGAGCAAATAGATTGCAGCATGTTTCACACTTCTCTGATTTGGAGTTATTGACAGCAGACAAAGATTGAAAAGGACAAAACTACATGATTCTTTGCATGTTGCTGCCCATTGTATTCAGTGTGACTATAAATGCATTGTTCTAATTTGCAAAACACAGAATCAATTATTATTCTATTCCTACCAACTTATCCCCCCTTATCCCCCCTTCCCATGATGTATCATTCAGAATAAACTGATTTTCAGGATAGAACTGCGTGACTTCAATTCATATGCACGTATTTAATAAATCATTTCTTGCCGTAATAGAACAAAAATGCAAAAAAGCATTCAGGCATATCGCTCGGGGTCAAAATCAGTACAAAAATGTATTTGCTTGTTAACTCAAAAAGTTTTATCTTGCTTTGAAGATGCTGTTATCAAAAAGAAATCTTATATCCACACCATTTTCATTTTTTAAAAAATGATACAAAGGATTCTTCTGCCAAAATTATATTGCATATTAACATGCATTGAGCAGGCCATACATTATTGTTACATCATATGGACTTAGTGGCTCTTAGTGGCTCAAAATGGTTGAACAATTTCTTCTCAAACCAACAGAGAACATGAGTAGGTTTGTCTGACTTTACAATAAATAGTATTACTCTTCCAGTTGCCTTGGTAACCAAATGAAACTCAATTACCTTGGTTGCAGCTTTCAAAACCGAATCTGAGCTAGAAGAGTAGCTGTGATGGTCTGGTACAGCAAAAAGAACAAAAGGTTTACCTCGTGGTACCTTGAGGGCTAACAAAAGGCTTATTATGCTACAGGCTTTGGTAGATTTAAGCCCATAACAGGAGATTCATTTGATAAAATCAGCTTCTAGTCTCAAAATGGTTATGCCATAATAAATCTGTTACTCTATATGGAGCCTCATACCAATAAATAAATAAATAAAATCACATCCTTCTTATCTGTAGCAGTGGTGGGTTCCTACCAGTGCGGTCCACTCTATAGCACTGGTAGCGGCCCGCTGGTGACGTCACAGTACTGGTGCAGTCGGTTGCCGGTGCCTGGGTGCCACCATTAAAAAATTTTTTTTTTAATTTTTAAAAAAATTTCTTCTGCACATGCCCAGAAGCCGAGCTTCCGGCACTGCGCATGCACTGCCTTCCTACCCCACAGTGAGTCCAAGCGGGGGAGGATGGCTGAGGGAGCATGTGAGACCCTGAAAGAACGGGCGGCAGGAGCTATTTCCATTCCCCTCCCTTCAGCAGTCCGAGAAGCCACGAACGCGCGGTGATGATCCTAGGCATTTTTGCACATTTGAGGCTTCTCGAGCTGCTGAGGGGAGGGGGAATGGGCGGCAGGACCTATCTCAGTTCCCCTCCCTTCAGCAGTCCGAGAAGCCATGCCCACCCAGTTACATGGCCGGCAAGCCACGCCACCCAGTCACATGGCTGGCAAGCCACACCCACAAAATAAGCCACACCCACAGAGTGGTAGTAAAAAAATTAGGAACCCGCCCTGATCTGTAGATGTATAATTTTAACAACTAAGCCCCATGCTATAGTATATACAGTGCTACCTAATGAATACTGTAAAATGCAGGCTTGAAGGACAAATCCAGATCACTTTGATAGGAATTTAGTTTTGTTACTGCAATATTACAACTCATGAGAACTTTCCTCAGAAGTTAAAAAATGGGAAAAGCAGATTTCTGACTGAGTGGATACTTCAAAACTATTTTTAAGTTTCAATTCCCACTTTCTTTGCTTTGATGTGCTTTCATATCTCAGTCAACCATTCTAATTTTTCACCCCTGCTAAAAGGCATTGTCTAGGGCTCCATGAATAATTTTTTTTTTGCCAGACAGCACAAACAGTTTTTGACATTTTCTTCCCTAAGCACTAGCCAGGGTATTGTTGAGTCTGTGCCTATTCTTGGACGTTTGGCAACGAGACTCTCTGGCTAACGCACCTTTCACTGATTTGAGTGTTGTTTCCAATCTGTTACCGAGGCTGGGCAGTGTCAGCAGATTGAAGAGAATCTTTGAAAAGAAATGCTATCATCAGAACCTGCCTTGCAATATCTTACTATTGTTATTTCCAATGCAAAGGAGTCTTCTGTTTCCCATCTTATTTGTGGAATGCCTTAGAATTTATTTCACATTTCTCTGAGGGGTCCTTTGGAGTTGATTTGATTGGGGTGATGGCAGAGTTTAGAACTGGTGTGGCTTTCTGTATACAGCTTTCTCACTGACTGCTGTCCTGACTGCCAATACCCAGTTGGAGAAGTTCCCTTAAGACATCTCTTTCCTTGGAATGCAATTGAAGCTTACGATGCCAGGGACTAATAGTAATTCATAGATGGAACTACACCAACTTAAAATTGCATTCTATTCATCAAAGGCTTTCTAGATTGTATTTGAGGGATTGTAATCAAATCAGAGCAAACTGCCATCTCTGAAGTCAGGGCCCATGCAGTTATTTCTTTTGGCAGAAACGTTTTCAAGGAAATTGTTGACTTTATGGCTATCATCTGATATAAAAGAAAACCTTCACAGATTGGATGACCTACCAGGACAGATTCTGTCATAGTTCTCAATTCTGAAATTTAGGACAAAATGATGTATATTTCTTTTAATTTCCTTATTTCTTTTCTAGCAGCCAAAGCTTCTTAGATATCAATGGCCTAATCCCAGAAAATTATTCAAGGGATAAGTAAGTCCTATAACCGTGGTGGCGAACCTATGGCATGCGTGCCAGAGGTGGCACGCGGAGCCATAGAAGTCGGCACACGAGGGTTGCCCACCGGCAAACCGGAAGTGTGAAAAAACGCACTTCCGGTTTGCCGGTGTGCTGTTTTTTGCACTCCGGAGGGTTCAGGGAAGCTCCCTAAAGCTCCGGAATGCAAAAAACTACAAAACGGACAAAACGGAAGTGCACTTTTCCGCACTTCCGGTTTGTCCGTTTTGTAGTTTTTTGCATTCCGGAGCTTCAGGGAGCTTCCCTGAACCCTCCGGAGTGCAAAAAACAGCATACCGGCAAACCGGAAGTGCGTTTTTTCACACTTCCGGTTTGCCGGTTTTGTCGTCCCAGGCTCCGATAAGCCTTTGCGGGGGGTGGGGGGGTGCGCAGGGGGCAGCATGGGGGGGTGTTGTGCGCATGCGTGGGGGGGAGGGGATGGGTATGGGCATGCGAGCGCGCGCGAGCGCGCCTCCCCCTTTTTGGCACGCGAGCCGAAAAAGGTTCGCCACCACTGTCCTATAAGATGGCTGCATAGAATAGGAAACAACATCAGGCAATCTATGGAAGTCTAGAACGTGGAATGTAATAGCCAAAGTTAACTATTTCCTGTCACACACAGAAAAAGCCTGAAAGAGCTTAAATGCATCAAGTCCCCAACAATATATGAATACCTGTAAATCTGGTCTATAAAAAAAACTAAAGGTAAAAAAACTATTTGCCTAGCCAAAAGTTAAAAAGGGGGGGGGGAGGCAGGCAAGACATGGAATTCTCAAGTGGCTGGCTACTACCTGCATCATAATTTTAGCAACAGTCTGATGCCTTTGATAAACTAAAGCAATTAGTTTCTTTTTTTTTAATGCCCCTTCTTTTCCTGCCAGGTGCCAAAGTTTATAAAAGGAAGATGACATTTGTTGAATTGTACAATGCACATAATTGAAAGGTTTTAGACAAATGAATTAATGTTTTCTACAACTAAATATGGTTGATGAATATCCTGGGAAAAATTTTCTTATGATTGTGCTGTAGGACATGGGCTTCAGTGAAGTCCTTTGCTACAGCAATAGGAAGACTGCAAAGAGGAAGCAGTGATGGCTACATATCATGCCAGCCTATACTCAGTGTTCATCCATGCAGATGTGAGCTTAAGATGCAAAGGCTAGAAACATCTAGCTTCTAGGTCAGTGGTGGGTTCTAAAACCCTTTACTACCGGTTTGCGCGTGCGCTCGCGTGTGCGTGCAACACTTCTGCGCATGCGCAGAAGCGTCCCGGGTGGATGGGCAGAGCCTCCCGCTGCCAGTGCTACCGGTTCTTAGAACCGGATCGAACCAGGAGCAACCCACCGTTGTTCTAAGTGTGTTGTGCTCTCACTCTCTCCTCCCCCCACCTATCCAGACCTCCATTCAGGTGTTATTAAAACCAGAAATCCTAAATTCCTAAAATCAGTCAGTGCACATACAAGAACTACTGTCTGCCCTATGAAGCCTTCATCTTAAATTGCCCTACAGTTGGGCAAACTATTCTGAAGTCTGTGCAACCTGCCAGGAGAAAGCCACAAATACCACAACAATGTTCTTTGATGAGACAGTGTCAGGCAAGAGTTGCACCTCAGTGATGTTGTTTATTTATTGGAGGGGAGATCATTGTTAGGTGGGTTATCCCACTTAAATATTCCCCTTACTAGGAATATATAAGATAACTGCATTGTGGTAGAACTGTTTTTCTATATGTGCAATACTCTTCACAGAACTAATGAAAAACTAAATGCATTAAGGGACAATAGGCTTTTTGGGGGTCTTAATTTCTTAACTTTGGCTATGAGCCTAAAAACAATACCAATGTTTGTGTCAGTATATACCTTCTTGGACATGATATAGTTGTTTGCAGCAGCCTCTTTAATACCTAAGTAATACAACCTGTTCCATAGGGAAAAAAATAAACCATATTACACCTTAATCGTTAAATGGGATTGGCCAATATTGAGGGAAGCGAAAGGATGTCTTTAAAAGAATTCCCTGGAATGGCAACATGTCCGTTAGGAAAAGCTCTGAAACTGCAGCAGAAATCCAGTCGAGAAATTAAAATTGCAAGCAAAGCAGACATGCATCCCCATGACAACAGAATGAAAACAAACACCCTCTTGAAAGCAAAGAAGAATAGATGCTTAAAATGAATAGAGCAGAATTAAAAGCAGAAAGAGAATTTCCTGAAGGAGAGTCAGAAGCAAGACAAAAGAAATTTCCTTGGCTGTACACACTGCAATATTTATTCATTTTTGTTCATTTTTCAGGTTGTTGCTGACACAGAAAACCAGAGATATGATTTGGACATATAATAGAGTTAATTCAGTACCTCCCTGATCTTGGGCATGATTTCATGGAGATGTATGGATGTACAGTATGGATGAATTGATGGATGGAAAGGGGGAGGGGGAGGGAAGGAGGGAGGGAGGGAGGGAGGGAGAGAGAGAGAGAGAGAGAGAGAGAGAGAGAGAGAGAGAGAGAGAGAGAGAGAGAGAGAGAGAGAGAGAGAGAGAGAGAGAGAGAGAGAGAGAGAGATGGAAAATACAATTTAAATAATTTTCAGTTATTAGAAGTGGGGGTTTTCTTTTGTCCTGACACCTCTCTTCCCAAGCATGGCATGGTTGAGGACAGTGACTTACTCAAATTCATGAATGGGATTAATTATTCAATAAATACTCAAAGGACATTTACTGTAATTCTTATCATTATAAATCTATGAAACCAAAATCATCTGTCATTTTGTAAACTTCACCAAACATATTTCTGGAGCAGGGCAAGCATTTGAGATGATAGATAGATAGATAGATAGATAGATAGATAGATAGATAGATAGATAGATAGATAGATAGATAGATAGATAGATAGATAGATAGATAGATAGATAGATAGATAGATAGATAGATAGATAGATAGATAGATTCAGGATTATAATCTCACCCACAGAATTAGTGACATCTGATAGGTGAATTCAGTATTCAGATTGCATAAGTACCGTATTTTTTGGAGTATAAGACGCACCTTTTTCCTCCCTAAAAGTGGCTGAAAATTTGGGTGCGTCTTATACTCTGAATGTAGCTTTTTCAAAGCTTTTTTTCCAGCCCTAACTAGGTGCTAACGATCTTCCCAGCTCTTACCTTGCGGGCTTTTTCATTGTTACTCTCTCCAAAGAATGTTTTTCCAGCCCTAAGTCTTTGCAGGGTTTTTTTTCATTGCTCTACTTGCTCCGAATAAGTTTTTTTCTAGCCCTAACCAGGTGCTAACGATCTTCCCAGCTCTTACTGGCTTGCAGGTTCTTTCATTGTTATTCTCTCAGAAGAAGGTTTTTTTAAGTCCTAACCAGGGGATAAAATAATGTGCTGAAGCTGACCAGACTAAGGACGCTAGCCAGATGAATACCTGGTAGGCAGATTCCCCCCCCCCCTATTTTCCTCCCCAAAAACTAAGGTGCGTCTTATACTCCAAAAAATATGGTAGGTGCAAGATGTTTGTTCTGAATAAAGACTTTTGGCATTGCTGCCTGCAGGCAGCTCAACATTATGTCTTCGCTAGCCTGTCATTTACATGGCTCTTTGCAATAAGAAATGTACGCGTACAGCCAGCAGGACTACACCATATATATTTAGGAACAGCTGACACATAAAAACATTAAAATAATTTCTCACACTTCGTGAGCACTGGCAAATCTCCCATATCTATATATTTATATCACTTTCTACTGTTGTGGATGTGACAAGCTGTACCTTTTAATTTATTGCAGAGTCTCACCTGAATAGCACCAAGGACTCAGTGAGCAAACTAAACATCATGACTCACACACTAAATCAAAAATGTCAGCCCTGCTTATTATCTTTTTAGATGTTTCTAATTTTAGGAGCAAACACATCCTATCTAAAGTATCCTTCAATTCAGAGTTATCTGCAAATGTCTCACCTGCTTGCACTTGTAAGAAAGGAACATTGTTTTGCTGCTTTGATTATCCCCTGTCTGGTTTTGGCCTCGAATATCTTTTGGAAGGCTAAGCAGAAGCAAATAAGTGCATCAAGCTTTCTTTCCTTGACTCTAGCTTGCCAGTGTTTATCACATTGCCTTATCTCCCAATTCCTCACTTCTCCAATATAATTGCTTACCTGTCTTCTTTGTTCAGACATCCATTCTGGCCCTAACTTGGATTTACCTCCCTTGGAAATTTCCAGGCTTTAGTTATCCAAACCTCTGCCCTTACAGTTTCTTTCATTCCTATTATTACACGAGGCTTTCCCCCAATATCTTATTCTTACTCTCTAAGTGCTGTATACTGGGTTGGCATTTAGAATATTCAGAAACACTGAAGGTAGAAACAGCTTATGATATTTGTTATAGCAATGGATACAAACTTCATATAGTAACTATGGCTGCGTGCAATGGAATATAAACATAAAGGTTCTGTTCCCACAACACCAATGATTAAATCAACCATCATTTGGTTGACTTGCTTTTGTGGAGAAGCAGCACACATGACTTGGTCAGGAACTTTTTTGGTAGTTTCATCCACCACAGCTGTGCTTCAAGCGAAGGAATAAAGGTAAGTATAAACCCAGGGGCAGGCGGGAGGGCCCTTTTTTAAGCAGCAGCAGAGGGAAAAACTTCCAAACAGTAAAAAATTCAGAAAAAAAACCCCAAAAAAGATGGCGGTGCCCATGGACCAGCACCAACCAAACTGGATCCGTGATGCCATCGTGACGTCACCAGCGGGTCGCTACCGGTTCAGGCGATCCGGTCCGAACCGGGAGGAACCCACCCGATATAGACTGAGTACCATTTGCAATCCACATATACTATGTTTTTCAGAAGACAATAATTAATGAAAGGTGTGTCTCCTATCAGGGGTGTCTGCAGGAAAATTGAACCCACAGGGCTTCAATCCGATGGCCATGGTCACCATTCTTTTTTTTTTACCCCAGCTCTGCAGATACCCTAACTTCCACTGAGTGCATCTCAAAGTTTACCCATCAAATATTGTGCTTTCTTTTATACAGCAAGAACACAGGGAGAATTTTTTTTTTTACTCTCCAGATGGCAGCACATTGATTCTTTCACAGTTTTCTCATCTGAGTGCTCTTCCCCAAGACAAAGCCAGACACCTTATAGAGCACAATGCATTCTGTTTTCAGGATTGCATAATCGTGTCTTTTAGCTTCTCTGAAAGCAAATGGACAATCTTTATCCTCCGGAGCTAGCTTAGCCCTGTCTGCAAGCTTGCGACTTCATTATATCTCACAGCTGGATAACATAAATGCAAAAGGTTCTGTGGCTGAGTGAATGGTGTTCATTGAAGTGAATTGTTATATTGATTACCTTAATATTGGTTCACGGCACTAACTGCAAGGAGAGAGAACTAGAAGGCAGATCGTTATTTGCATAGAATCCTTCTGTTGAAGAAATGACTCAACCAAGCCAAGTGTCAGCCTCCATAAAATTCACATTCAGGGGGAGGTAGGAGGGGGAGAATCCCTCTTGCTTATTAGATATCATTTGCTGTATATTCTTTTTGCTTAATTTTGAATCGGAAATAGAGGAATAGAGGAGTAGTAACCCTTTTTCCCTCTTTCTGGACACTCAGAAGCACTGAACTCTAAAGACTGACACACTATTGTTCTAAGGTTGGAAAAGACCTTCAGGAATTGAGGCAACTCTTGAGAGTCTAAAAGCTCTCAATCTGGTACACTTTTATAATTCCAGCCCACATATGAAACTATGATATAAGAACTGCATTGTGTACTTAATCTCCTGACTTCTCCTGGCCATAGCAGAGAAGAGATAGCATCATTCTATGAGGCATGATACTAAGAACATATTTATTCATCTCTGCACCAGTGGTGGGCTCCTACCGGTGCGGTCCACTCTATAGCACCGGTAGCGGCCCGCTGGTGACATCACAGTACCAGTGCGGTCGGTTGCCGGTGCCTGGGCGCCGCCATTTTTTTTAAAAAAATTAGCTTTTTAAAAAATTTTCTTCTGTGCATGCCTAGAAGCCGAGCTTCCAGCACTGCGCATGCGCTGCCTTCCTACCCCACAGTGAGTCCAAGCAGGGGAGGATGGCTGAGGGAGCGCTTGAGATGCTGAAAGAACGGGGGGCAGGAGCTATCTCCATTCCCCTCCCTTCAGCAGTCTGAGAAGCCATGAACACGCGGTGATGATCCTAGGCATTTTCGCACGTTTGAGGCTTCTCGAGCTGCTGAGGGGAGGGGGAATGGGCGGCAGGACCTATCTCAGTTCCTCTCCCTTCAGCAGTCTGAGAAGCCACGCCCACCCGGTCACATGGCCGGCACGCCACGCCCACCCGGTCACATGGCTGGCAAGCCACACCCACAAAATAAGCCACAGAGTGGTAGTAAAAAAAATTGGAACCCGCCCCTGCTCTGCACCATTGTAGACCCGATTCGGTCCAGGACCTAGGAATGTTTCTTTCTCTCATGAACATAATGTCTCCTCTCACTAACAGACTAGATTCCATTGTTTTGTTGTCTGGGTCTGGAAATGCAGCAAATTCAGCAAAGGTTGGAGGACAACATATGAAAATCCAATGCTCTTGGATCTAAGGAAGTTCCTAGGTGGCCACATGACAACAATGGCGAGGAATCCCTTTGCCGATTCTTGGACAATGCATTAGTTGCATTCCCTCTGTTATAAGTGGATTTGGCCTCAGTGACCCATGCTTTAATAATTTCTTATTTAGATTACTGTAATATGCTTAACTATTGAAAGCAAATTATAGCCAGCATGATATATTATGCATTATGCATTCTACAAATCAGAAAGTAGCATACAGTACTTCATTTGTTATTTTGTTCTTCTCTTTATTGGCAGATCTTAGGCTTGTCAGATCTCCTTGAGTGTTTGTTTGTTTGTTTGTTTGTTTGTTTGTTTTAACAGAATAAGATTTCTGTTAAATTTGTGTTAAATTTCACTGCAGAATTTCCAAATGTCCATCTAGTAAAATAACATCTCCTTTCGGTCAAAGCTTAACTTCTGATGACTTCATGCATAAATCCATGTATTTTTCTTGGCAATACAATGCAACTGATTTCATGCTATTTTATTTTAGAATAGTTTTTTTGCGTCCCAATCTAGTCTACAACCCATACATTTCCTTGAAGTCTTCCATCCAAGAACTAACAATGCTTAGCCATGAAGCCCAAACAAGGTCAGCCAGTTATAGTCACCTGCTGAGATTCTAGGTAGGGTTAGGGTTGGAGACTGGTTTTATATAGTATCTAGTTATTTACCTGCATGTAAGGTGAACCTATACAGCAATGCATTTATGGCTACCAGCAATGACATTAATTTCAGGAATTTCTTTTAGTTGTATTTTGTTTTTGCTATTATTAAATATTCTCCTAATCTAAATGTTAGTGAAAGTATATTTGGGGTTTGGGCATGAAATGGGGAAGAAGAGTAGCCATCCCAATCTTCTGTAGATCAGTCAGAAGCATTGATTGACTGATTGACTGACTGATTGATTGACTGATTGATTGATTAAATGGATTTTGTGTCATCAAGTCATGTTCAACTCGTAGAGACTGCATAGATAGATTTTCTCCATGACAATCTATCCCTCACCTATTATTTCAAGATTCCCAATGGTGCACTCATCATTACTAAGAGCCTCGATGGCGCAGTGATTCAGGGGTGGGTTCTGACTTACCTCGCTGCCAGTTCACTTCCTGACATGCTGCGTGGGTGTGTGCGTGTTGCGCGCTGCATGGGCACGTCACATGGGCGCGCATGCGCTTTGCACGCATGCACAGTGCTAAAAACCCAGCTTCTGTGCATGCGCAGAAGGAAAAAACAGCTTCTGCACATGCCCAGAAGCAAAAACCAAGATGGCGGCACCTATGGCACTGCTGAGAGCCGGTTCGGAGGTGTGTCCAGCCGGCCATCGCTGCCGGTTCAGCGAGTAGGGGGAAATTCCCGCTACCGGTTCTATAATCCGAACCAGTCCGAACCGGCAGGAACCCACCTCTGCAGTGGTTAGAGTCCAGTACTGCAGGCTACTTCTGACTGCCGGCTGACTGCAATTTGGCAGTTCAAATCCCACCAGGCTCAAGGTTGACTCAGCCTTCCATCATTCCAAGGTGGGTAAAATGAGGAGCCAGATTGTTGGGGGCAATAAGCTGACTCTGTAAACCATTTAGAGAGAGCTGTAAAGCACTGTAAAGCGGTATATAAGTCGAAGTGCTATTGCTATTGCTATTGCTAATCACTGTAACTGAATCCATCAATTTCTTATCCACCACTGCTGTAGGCATCTAATGAGGGCAACAGTGTTGCAGTTATATTGTATGCTGTTGTATTGTATGTAAACACATGCTATCACTTTGTTCTCTATCATGGTAAAGCCTAAGAATCATTAATAAGCCAGCATTCGTCTATGAAGGTCTCATTGCCTGCTATTACTATCATATATGTTTGAAATCACTGAATCAAAGAAATGCATTAAAGAGACTAGGCATGAACACATTTTGTTATGTATGACACCAATACAGATATGGCATAAAAACTAGTTCCAATCATTTGCTATTCATGGCAAATAGATGCCAGTTCTTGTACAAAGAAAGCAGCTGCCCATTGTAAGCAAGTATTGCCATACAATTATGTTCTGTATTATAAAAGCCTCCAATGAAATCCTGAGTGATGATAACACTCATCATGCTATTTCTTAATAAAGGTCACTTAGCTGTAGAGACTGAATAAACAAGGACCATCTGGAAAAATAATTACCCAAACAGCATCTTGATTAAAATCAAGAAGATATTTAGGGACAGAATAAAGCAAGCCATGAGCAATTCAATGGAAAATTCATGCTTGGCATGCATAAAGTTCCAAGTTTAGGTCCTGGTATGTCAAGGTCATTTTGTGTTGTTTGTCCATCATCATCATCATTGAAGACCTCAGCACCATTTTTAAAATCACATTGAGATTTAGTTGTGGTGTGTCCAAAGATGACAGGAAGAGATCAATTGGGGCACACTATGTTCTTACACATATTGGATAGATATGTGTAAGAACATAGTTAACTACACAAACTTATGTAGTTTGTGTTTATGTTGTGCTTTAGCATTGCACCTTGCTTTATAAGCTTCAAAAGTTCAGCCATAACTTTGTAGGATGACATCATTCCAGGTAGGGCATCTTTGTGCCAGAATTTTTCAGGTGCTTATGCAACCTCAGGGAGACCTTTAGTGTGTCTTTGAAATGTGTTTTCTGCCCTCTAAGCAAGCATCTTCCAGCAGAGTGTTCTCTAAATATGAGCTAGCAGTGTGCAGCAGCTGCCAAAAAAGCCAACACAGTTCTAGGCTGCATTAACAGAGGGATAGAATCAAGATCACGTGAAGTGTTAATACCACTTTATAATGCCTTGGTAAGGCCACACTTGGAATGCTGCATTCAGTTTTGGGCGCCACGATATAAAAAAGATGTTGAGACTCTAGAAAGAGTGCAGAGAAGAGCAACAAAGATTATTAGGGGACTGGAGGCTAAAACATATGAAGAACGGTTGCAGGAACTGGGTATGTCTAGTTTAATGAAAAGAAGGACTAGGGGAGACATGATAGCAGTGTTCCAATATCTCAGGGGTTGCCACAAAGAAGAAGGAGTCAAACTATTCTCCAAAGCACCTGAGGGTAGAACAAGAAGCAATGGATGGAAACTAAACAAGGAGAAAAGCAACTTAGAACTAAGGAGAAATTTCCTGACAGTTAGAACAATTAATCAGTGAAACAGCTTGCCTCCAGAAGTTGTGAATGCTCCAACACTGGAAGTTTTTAAGAAGATGTTGGATAACCATTTGTCTGAAGTGGTGTAGGGTTTCCTGCCTAAGCAGGGGGTTGGATTAGAAGACCTCCAAGGTCCCTTCCAACTCTGTTATTATATTATATTCTAAAAAGGAGCTGCTTGTATATGTGCTCATCCAGGATACAAGTGACATGCCCTGCCCATTGGGTCTGTGCTCTCATCATCAGTAATATGGACTGAGGGTAGACATGTTCTAGATAAAATTTCAATGTCTGATCCTTTATCTTGCCATCTGATGCCTGATTTCCTGCAAAGATAAGTCATATGGAAATGGTTGAGCTGTCTTTCATGCCTTTGATGCATAGTCCATTTTAGGAGACCCTGGAGAGCAGATGCCTCTCAGTATAGATAAGATTCATCTATAGTCTAATTTAATACAGTGAAGTTTTTATGCCCAATATTGCTAAGGCATAATAAAGTGTTTGAATGTAATCAAATGTTTTAATTTAGTAGATCTGTGTCGTGCTCTGGATATGATTTATTTCCAAAAAAAATACTAGAAATAGAAAAATGCTTATGCATTGATAAGTAACTGTTCAATAGCCACAGGGCCACTAAAAATACCAAAGGGTTCTTAGAATTTAATTTGGAAATGGCATTCAAGCCTCACATTTCACAACCAGCAGAGAGCGGGATGTCAACAACAATAACAACTGTTAGTTGTAAAAATCATTTACACTGTTTCAGAGATAATAACCTTCTAATACCGATTAGTAACTGATACTGAAATGAGATTGGAATTAATCCCAGTTTTCACTGAAGTCTTCCATGTGTCATGAAATGCCTTCCTCTTTCAGTTTTCCTAATTTCTGCAATTTTTTTTCTAACTCAGTTTCAATGAGAGAGTACATGTTTTGCAACTGGAGGACAAGAAGTTGGAGAAACATGCTAAAGAATAGAAAGCAATTCTGTTCAAGCAATTCTGTGTTCGTACTAATTAGAAATAGGGAGTCTAGTTTCTAGAGTAGTTTTGAAGGATGACTAAATGAACACGGCAGCATATATAACAAAGAAAAGGGAGGAAAATAATGTAAATAGCGAAAATAGGAAGGGGTAATCTCAGTGGATCTTTCTTAGACAATCTGAATAAAACTTGACTGAACTTAAACAATTCTAGAGTGTTATTTCTAGAAGTCTTTCCACTTCCTTTAACAGAAGTGACCATAATGGATTTTCCCCCGTAGTGGTAAAGGACCATCCCAATGACAGAAAGAGCTACACTGTTAGGAGTATATATTCACAGAAGTGTCACCTGTGATGGGTAAGTCAGAGATGAGGGATTAAACTAAATATGATCCATTGGAGAACCCATTTTAGTATTCTGCCAAAGAAAACCAAATAAACGTTCACAACCAAAACAATGTGGACATGATACTGGAAAATAAGTCAGTCAGGTTGAAAGGTATGAGCTACTGAGGGAAAATAATAGAGGACAAATATCAATAAGCACTGGTGCTTATGACATGGCTGAATTAAAGATGAAAGGATGTCCAGCTGCTAAAATGGCCAGAGTTAAAAGAAAACTTCAGTGTTGCAAAGTGATTCTTAATATTGGAACCATGAATCAAGGATATGTCAAGTTTGAACATTAATATTCTGAGTATGAGCAAACTGAAATGGATTGAAATGAGTCACTTCATATCAGAGGCGCATCAGATCTCCTTCTGTGGACAAAAAAAATTAAAAGAAGAAATGGAGCAACCATATTTATTAAGAAAATGCCAACAAATATTTATGGGGATCCAAGAATATGTTTCAACTACAGAATCAGAATAGATAATTTGCAACACTTTGCACAACACCCCCCCCCCAAAAAAAACCATCATAAAGATTGGAATGCTGTAGTCAGAAGTAAAATTTCATTTGGAATAATGAAAAAATGGGCTCAGTGTATAAAAGAAAGCTGGAGATAGATTAATAATATTCTGCAAAGAAAATTTGATGTTGTAACAAATGTCTCCTTCCAACCATCTAAACCAGTGGTTCTCAATCTTCCTAATGCCATGACCCACGCCCCGCCCCTGTGCCCCCACCGCGACCCACCCCACCGCCGCACCCACTGCCACAACCACCGCCCCGCCGCCGCCATTTGGGTTCTTTTACCCTCTGCGCATACGCAAAGTGTTCTGTGCATGCGCAAAGGGTAAAAGAACCCAAATGGCGGCGTCCAGGCGAAGTCTCCCGACCCCTGTGAAACGGTTATTTGACCCCCCAAAAGGGGTCATGACCCCCAGGTCGAGAACTGCTGATCTAAACAATGATTCTTTATATGGTCATCACTGGATAAACAATGTCAAAATCAAAATCATAGTTGGAAAAGTTCTATTTGGTCACCAAAAAACAGTGCTTCTCATGATTGAGGCTGAGTCCATGAACTGTATCTTGAAAAATTACAACTTAAAAAGAAAACAGATAAAATATTCAGACCCAGATATCATTTCAGTAACATGATGAAGATAAAGAATAATTTACAGGATTCAATCTGATAAAGAGAGCGTATCAAAAACTCGAAAATTTCTGACATCATTATACAAAGACCTGCAAATAAAAATAGAACTTCTCAGGCAAAAAAAGTACCAATAATAATGTTTAAAAAATGAAAATCTGTCCAATTAAATGCGCAGTCCCAGAAAAGAGCAAGAATGGGCAAGGAGTTATATTTAAAGAACCTGAGGATGGCAATTGAATGGAAGGGACAAAAGGTTTATTTAAGTGAATTACAGAAACAAAGGAAACTTTGTTCATTCAAAGAGAGGTACAATAAAAGATTTGCTGGAGAAAGAAGAGATCAAGAAAGGATAATATGAATATAGAGACAAATTATACAAAACAATTTCCCTAAATCAATGATACATATCAAGACTTGATAACTGAGCAGACATTCTGAAAAGTGAAGTGAAATGAACTCTAGGCAATGTTGCTAAATGAGATTGTAGGAATTAATGAAATACTAGCAAATCTCCAAATTCTTGAAAGATGATGTGGTTTGTCAGCAGGTTTAGGGGAAAAAATTCCTCCATTCAATTGTATCTAAATCTTGGAAACTGCTGAACAAGTTCCTGCAAGTTGCCTTTCTTGGCAAGATTTTTCAGAAATGTTTTGTTATTGCCTCCTTCCTAAGGCTAAGAGAGAGTGACCTGGCAATGGTCACCCACCTGGCTTCATGCCTAAGGTGGAAAGGGAGCTCATGGTCTCCCGTTCCTTACCTGATGCCTTAATCAAACTGGCTCTGTGCAGAATGAAGAAGTCTGAAGCATTCTGAGCCGCTATTGCCCAATTGCCTCTCCCATAAGAAATGCAGTAGGGATGTTTTAACCCCTCTATCTACAGTGCCTAGTTTGAAATCTTTTTTTTCTCTCTTTTGCTGACTGTTTTTTTTTTTCAATTTCCAATTTGGTCCTGCTCTGTTGTTTTTGGGAAGTTTTATCTGCTGTTGGTAGGTTGACTGGCAGAGTCCCAACCTCCTTATCAAAAAACGCTAACCCGCTCCCCCACCAAAATACCCTCTTTAAGGACATCACATCCAATATATTTATGCCTATATCAGAACACTCCTGCTGATCCAAATAAACAAGGCAAAAAGAAAAGACAGCATTTGCTGCCCTTCCTTTCTGCATGTTTTGCCCTCGGCTTCTGATCTGGAAAAATCATCAGAGACCGGAAGGCATTTGGTTCCCTTAGAGGTCACCAGCTGCTCAGCAGTCATCACATCTCTGGGTCTTTGGGATGCAGTCTTTTAAAAACATAAAGCAGGGTGCTACAACTCGTGAGTTACCAAATCTTCCTTAATGAGGACCATCGTGAGAATCCCAAAGAAAGGTCAGCAGAAGATGAGGCACTGTCATTACTTGCTCTTTCAATCAGAAGGTGATAGGAGAGAGACAGTGAGATGCTTCCTTGACAAGGGAAATGAGAGCCTTCGCTTTTCACTTCTCTTAAAATAGCCCAATTGAACTATCTGCATTACAATTTGCTGCCAGCTGTAATTGGAGATTATGCATGCATATCAACTCTCCTTTCAAAACATTACATTTTGCATTATTTATCCAGGGAAGCAAAAAAAAATCTTCCCTGCTTGCCTATAACTGGTTTTGAAAATCTGATACTAAAATCCGTGTTACAGCTTGATTTTTAAAAGAAGAGGCAGCAAGTGGCCCTACTAGTATCAGAGCCTTTTGGCAAATGTGCCCAGCACCTCACGTAGTAGAAAAAGACATTCATTGCTTTGGGATATTTTAATGAAAATGATAGTTTAACTGTAGACAGAGTCATATCTGTTATATAATCTGCCACCGGTTAATCGTGTTTGGCTATAAAGATCAAAGAAGGTGATCCTGAATGAGAAGTTGTGGAGAAAAATCAACTGTGAGGTTAAGAAATAAGATCATTTTGAAAAATCTATTTGCAACCCCAGGACATAGGTGAGCACAACAAGTTTTGACTAAAGATTGGTTTTAAATATGTGGCAGGTGCGCTCACATTTATTCACTTACCGTATTTTTCGGAGTATAAGACGCACCTTTTTCCTCCCTAAAAGTGGCTGAAAATTTGGGTGCGTCTTATACTCTGAATGTAGCTTTTTCAAAGCTTTTTTTCCAGCCCTAACTAGGTGCTAACGATCTTCCCAGCTCTTACCTTGCAAGCTTTTTCATTGTTACTCTCTCAGAAGAATGTTTTTCCAGCCCTAAGTCTTTGCAGAATTTTTTTTCATTGCTCTACTTGCTCCGAATAAGTTTTTTCTAGCCCTAACCAGGTGCTTACGATCTTCCCAGCTCTTACTGGCTTGCAGGTTCTTTCATTGTTATTCTCTCAGAAGAAGGTTTTTTTAAGTCCTAACCAGGGGATAAAATAATGTGCTGAAGCTGACCAGACTAAGGACGTTAGCCAGATGAATACCTGGTAGGCAGATTGTTTTCCCCTATTTTCCTCCCCAAAAACTAAGGTGCGTCTTATACTCCGGTGCGTCTTATACTCCGAAAAATACGGTATATTTCCAACACCACCACGCAATCACATTATCTCAGACCTGTTCATTTTTCAACAGTTGTCTCTGCACAAAATATCAACTCTGTCATATTCAAGCACCAACTGATTTCAGACACAACCAATGCAGTCTATAAATTAGGTGCTAGGCATCTATGGAACAGGAAATCAGCAGAAAATTTTCTTAGGTTCCTCAAGTTTATCACCATATACAAGACTTCTATTTGTGCTGGTTCTTGGTGAACAAAAAGCTTGATCAGTAGCTATTGCTTGTTTTTGCTTATATTAATGCTAGGCCTTAACTCTCATGAGAGCAGCTGAATAGAAAGGAGGTAAGGCAATGCATTAGAACAGAAATAGTATAGGTCAGTGATGGCGAACCTATGGCACGGGTGCCACAGGTGGCACACGGAGCCATATCTGCCGGCACGCAAGCCGTTGCCCTAGCTCAGCTCCAGCGCGCATGTGCGTGCACGGCAGCTGATTTTTGGCTCGCGCGGAGGCTCTGGGAGGATGATTTTGGTCTCCGGAGGGCCTCCGGGGTGGCAGGGGGGGTGTTTTTGCCCTCCCCAAGCTCCAAGAAAGCCTCTGGAGCCTAGGGAGGGCAAAAAACGGGCCTACTGGGCCCACTGGAAGTCGGGAAACGGGGGAGTGGGGGGTCACGCACGCATGCACAGGGGGGTGGGGCAAGTGGGGGGCTTTGAATTATGGGTGTGGGCATGCATGAGCGTGCGATAGCACGTGCGCGCACTATTTTGGCACCCAAGGGAAAAAAGGTTCGCCATCACTGGTATAGGTAGTAGTAACTTCGAAGGCCATATTCTGTTATGTTATCACCGAAGTTGTTTGAGAAGGCAACTCCCAGCATTACTGTTTTGTGCCACATACATTAACATTGTTGTAAAGGCTCCCTGGTTCTCTAAACGCCCCAATTTAAAAAGGGCCCAATGAGAGGCTTCCTTCCTAAGATATGCACTTGAGAGTTTATTTACAAAGAAAGACAGGAAATTCACACAGACACTTTAGTCATCTTCTTGTTGTTGTTATTGTTCAGTCTCTAAGTCGTGTCCCACACTTCGTGATCCCATAGACCAATTAGTCATTTTGCTACTAAGTATAGAAACAACATGCTCCACCCAAGAGTATTTCTCAGCAATTCTCTCTTCCCTTGAAATAAATTTCTGAAGCAAATAAATTTTCTGAAGCAAAACAGTTGGAAGAGAACCTGAAAGAAACAAATGGCAAAGAGATGATCTGCTAGCATTCACAAATATTTTCACGTTTGTGTAAATCTTGAGTACCTTTCAGTATTATACTGAAGTACTGCCAGATAGCACGTTGATGGCAGAAAATGGCTTGCTACAGAACTCTAAAATGAAGAGAATTATGTCAAGGCCTTTTCCTCCACACTTAATTACCCATGACTGAGCAGTTCTCCAAGAACTCACAGCTGATAGCTAGAAAAGATGCAAAAACTTCTGAATATAGTGACGTCCAATACTGATATTTAATCATTGGTGACATTCAATGAACTTGCCTTGGTGACCATAGCAACTGCATGCCAACTAGCTTTCACAATGGGTAAAGTGACCAGATTTTTTTTTCTTCAAGCGGGACACCATTGACGGGGGTGGGTTTCTCCATTTGAGTTTTGCCCTCTGCGCATGCGCAGAACGCTGCGCATGCGCAGAGGGCAAAACAGCAAATGTTGGCGTCCAGGTGAGGTGGGGGGGAGGGGGGGAGGCGGGAGGGCGCTTGGATGCCTGCAGCTCGCGACAGGTAAGCTGCCGGCTGCCTCCTTTCCCCGTCTCCCGCCTCCCGTTCGTTGCTTGCCAGCCCGGCCGAAGGGAAGGCGGGAGGCAAGGAAAGGCCTCCCGAAAGGAGGGGAGGCTTCGGGAGCCCGCCTCCCTTTCGGCCCGAAAGGGAGGCGGGCTCCCGAAGCCTCCCCTCCTTTCGGGAGCCTTTCCTTGCCTCCCGCCTTCCCTTCGGCCGGGCTGGCAAGCAACGAACGGGAGGCGGGAGACGGGGAAAGGAGGCAGCCGGCAGCTTACCTGCTCCAAGCATCCAAGCGCCGCGGTCTCCCGGTCACCCGCCCGGCCCCAGGGCAACGGCGGCAGCGAGGCGACGGGGGGAAGAAAGGGGAGGGGGACGAGGAAGGGCTGTTTGCGCCGCTCGTAAGCTCAAAGCGGCGACGGCTCCTCGTCCCTCACCCCTCCCAACCGCAGCGGCGCCTCCGAGGGTGGGGCTAGGGATGGGGCAGGGGAAGGAGAGGAGGAGCAGCCTCCCTTCCCCCTCCCCCCAGCTTCCAGCGCCCGCCCGCCGCCAACGCCGGCCCGAGCTGAGAGGCCTGCTGCCTTTCAGGCCGATTTTTTGAAAGAATGCCCTAGTCGGGCATTGTTTTAAAAAATCGGGACTTTTTAAGAGGGCGGGCGGGACGCGGGACAAATGGTGAAAAAGCGGGTGTGTCCCGCCAAAATCGGGACGTCTGGTCACCTTAACAATGGGTCAACTGGGGGGGGAGCCTTTGTCAGCCACAACATCTTACGACCAGCACACTAGACAAATAATATTCTTTGTAACAACAGAATATCTTGCCATGACAGCTCTTCTCTTATTATTGTCTATGCATTATCTGGTCAGGAAGCATCGGAGATATGGAATTTGCATGATTAGTTAAGCCTGAATAATTATTTATCCTATTTGGCTCTATGTTGGTTTCTTAACTATGATATAAATACGGTCTTTTCTGAAGCAGAAGAATGAAGATGATGATGATGATGATATTGTTCAACTATGTGAATTTTGAAATGATGATGTTCTGACTCATAAGTATAAAATTAGCATATATCTTTTCTGAAAAAAAATTTTTTACATAGTTGTCTTATATCCCTTTAGTTCCATTCCTCAGAAGTGTCATTGCTATAGGAGTTAAACCTATCACACAGCTGTGCTTTTGAATCTTTCCAGGATGTCATAGTGGCCTTCTTCTGTTTTATTTCATTGCTTCCTGACTAGCTTTCCAATTAATTGCTACATGTTGATGCTCATTTCTAAGGCACTCAGTTTATCCCACTTTCATGTAAAAGAGCAACTCTATGCTATATAACAGTGATGGCGAACCTTTTTTGGTTCGCGTGCCAAAAGGGGGGATGCGGGGGATCACGTGTGTGCGTGCCCACACTCATAATTCCATGCACCCCCGCACATGCACGCATGACCCCCCTGCTCCCAGCATGCAATGGCACGCCCATTTTTCGCTCTCCCCAGGCTCCAGAGCCTTTCTAGGAGCCTGGGGAGGGCGAAAACAGCCTTCCCTACCCCCTCTGGAGGCTGGAAACAGCCTGTTTCCCGACTCCCAGTGGGCCCAGAAGGCCCGAAAATCAGCCGGCTGGTGCACACATGCACGCCGGACCTGAGCTCGCGTGCCCACCGATATGGCTCCGCGTGCCACTTGTGGCACCCGTGCCATAGGTTCGTCATCACGGCTATATAAGGTGGAATAGTGATGTATTCCAGTGGTATCTGATAGTGCTGTTGAACTCAGAGAAAAAGGTGTTTTGGAGTGCATGGAGGTAGCTGCACAACTCTAGGAAGCTGCTTTTTAAGGAGTTACAGAAAGATGCTTTGTGTGTACTCCTATATGCTCTGAAACGTTTCCTACTTTCATAGCTGAAGCTCTGTGTAGCACTATAGTCTAGCAAGAGTCAATGAGAATAGGAACAAGGACTTCAAAATCTTACACATTTGGATGTCACAATAAATAAAAATGCCCAGTGTCAACTGCTTGATTGCTCCCACTTGGCTCCTTTGGCTCATTTCATATTAAATGGGAACCAGGATGGCTCATCGAGTCATAAGCCATAGTTTATTTCCTGGTTTGTGGTCCTGCTGTGTTACAAAACAAGCAATCCAAAGTTACTGGTTCACACACTAAACAAATCATAGATAGAAGCAGCCTGAGTCTAGATTAAGCATACGGTAGTTTCATTCATCATAAGCCCGTGATGTTTTAATACAATCTTTGACTCTTTTGGGGGGATTGATATTTAATTAATAAACCTATGTTCCCATTTTTACATTAATATAGAATTCTCACACAAGTGGTAGCTGCACCGGAGTAAAATAGAAGCAATACTTTTCTTGTAACTAATGGTTACATTGAAGCTGGCAGATGTAAAACAATCAATATTTATTTTAAATTTGGGTGCCCTTGACAGAACGTTATCACCTTCAGGATTAACCATGCAATAACCTGAATAGACCAAGTGATTTCTGAATATAGTCATGATAGTACACTATTTGGGCGAGGAACTATCTAAAATCATGGTGCTTTCATCCCAAAGCACTTAAGTCTTTTCCAACTTCTGTGATCAGAAAAATAGGAACAATGAAAAGAATAAGCATGTAATTGGAGATATTCTTAATAAATATCTATTCATGAACTTTAAATAACGGTAGTTATTTAAATAGTCACCTGACATTAGTAAGTTTCAAGTGTGGTACAGTAATAAATTATGCATTCCTGATTTTCTGTTTATAAAACCCTGTGACTTTGGCTGGATGTTTTAGCTGAGTTTCTTGGAACAAGGGCTTTGCAGGATCAGGGCTTCATGTCAGCACGAGGTCATCTGTATGAAACAGCATAAGTGTGGGGGGAGGGGTGGACTAAACAACTGGGATTTTAAGCATGTGAAGTACTACTTTCCTGATGTTACTTACAATGTTAAACAATACAATATTTAAACTAAAGTATACTAGCAGCTCTGTTCAAAAAAAGAAAAGAAAAAATGTATGAAAACATCCAATTTGAAATGCCAGGACGTTTTCACTGCTTTTTTTTTACAGCATAAGGGCAATTCAGAGAATACAAGTGTCTCCCCATTTTCACTGGATATTTCTTCAGCTATTCTGTAAAATAGATATAGATAGATATAGATATAGAGGATATAGATATAGATAGATATAGATATAGAGGATATAGAGAATATAGATATTTATTTATTTGTGTATTTTATTATTTATTTATTTATTTATTTTAGTGTTCTTATATGCCGCCCTACTCCCTGGGGACTCAGGGCGGCGTACAACATATAGATAGATATAGATGAGAGAGAGACAGAGACAGAGACAGAGATAGAAATACATACATACATACATACATACATACATACATACATACATACATACATACACATACACCCCCACCCACCCCCACACACACATCGTAAAGCATTCAGCACCCTGTTGCAAACAAGTTTTGCAAGTGTACAGATCTTCCCCTAACCTGAAAACTTTGATCATGATATCTGGTATCATTTAATTATCAAACTTTTCTTCTAGTTATACCCAGGGGTGAGTTCCTCCCGGTTCGGACCAGTTCGCCTGAACTGGTAGCGACCCGCTGGTGATGTCACGATGATGGTCGGTGCCGGTCCGTGGGTGCCGCCATCTTTTTTTCTGATTTTTTTTTTAAAAAATTATTTTTATTTTTTCCATGTGGCGCACCCACGCGGTAGCAAGATAAGTTAGAACACACCCCTGGTTATACCTATGATTATCACTTCCCCCTTTCTTTAAAAAAATGCCTATACCTTCTTATTCATTGCTGCGTTTCTTTTATTTGAATTTATGACCTGTTTTGCTTTTAATGCAGATATTCAAGGAGGCTTGCAACAAATGAAATGCTCTGATCCCCAAGCTAAAACATGATTTAAAATAATGCAACTTTTAATATATATTTTCCCTCAGTGCTAAAAGGTATTAACTATGGTAGCATCAGCTGTCATGAGATACAATGATAATCATTAGGAATTTCCCACTATATTAAAGGAACAATTGGCCTGGTTCTTTTCACTGATGTCATCTAAAAGTAATCATGACATATCATATATTTTGGCCAAACACTTTCCTGCATTTAATGTAATGCCTCTTTTTTATGATTCCAGAATGTTGAGTGGCCGAAATAACATCCACTTTTCTCTTTGAAGCAAAATGTAAACATGTTAAAAAAATTTTAAAAGAGAAATCGCAAAACAAATTCCATACAAAAGAATGAGACGAAGATTCCCGAGATGATTCCTGAATTGTACGTGAGCCTTCTCTTTGCTCATAAATTAACTAGGCCAGGACCTGGTTACTTTACTGGATGATTACCAAAAATCTGCATTTAAGTTTTTGTGCCAGCCTTATTTTCTTTAATGAGTCACAAATGGATCTCTGTATGCTTGGTGATCTTTCTATCCTTCCCAAAGAAACTTAATTCTCTAACTATTTTCTTCTTCTTCTTCTTTTTTTCTTTCTACAGTACATCGCATTCGCTTCCCTCTTCTTCATTCTGGTTTCCATCACCACCTTTTGCCTCGAGACCCATGAGAGATTTAATCCTATCGTTAACAAGACAGAAAAGGAAATTGTTGGCAATGACACCCAGGTGCGGGTCTATCAGGAGACTGAGACGGAGGCTTTCCTGACCTACATTGAAGGGGTCTGCGTGGTTTGGTTTACTTTTGAGTTTCTGATGAGGGTCATTTTCTGCCCCAACAAGATGGAATTTATCAAAAACACCTTGAATATCATTGACTTTGTGGCCATTCTCCCCTTTTACCTGGAGGTTGGACTCAGTGGCCTGTCTTCCAAAGCCGCTAAGGACGTCTTGGGCTTCTTGAGGGTGGTCCGGTTTGTGCGAATACTGCGAATTTTCAAGCTGACTCGCCATTTCGTAGGACTGCGGGTTTTGGGTCATACTCTCCGTGCCAGCACAAATGAATTCTTGCTGCTCATCATCTTCTTGGCACTGGGCGTCTTAATCTTTGCCACGATGATCTACTACGCTGAGAGAATAGGTGCTAAACCCAATGACCCTAGTGCCAGCGAACACACACATTTTAAAAATATCCCCATTGGCTTCTGGTGGGCTGTTGTCACCATGACTACCCTGGGCTACGGAGACATGTATCCTCAGACTTGGTCAGGCATGCTGGTGGGGGCCCTCTGTGCTCTTGCAGGCGTGCTGACCATTGCCATGCCTGTACCCGTCATTGTGAACAATTTTGGAATGTATTACTCCTTAGCTATGGCTAAGCAGAAGCTACCAAAGAAAAAAAAGAAGCATATCCCGCGGCCGCCCCAGCTGGGATCCCCCAATTATTGTAAATCTGTCATAAACTCTCCACACCACAGTACTCAGAGCGACACATGCCCACTCGCCCAAGAAGAAATGTTAGAAATTAACAGAGCAGGTAGGAAACCTCTTAGAGGAATGTCCATCTGACTTTTAATCTCCATCCTTTCTAGAGCTTGAAAGATTCAGTCAGACTGCATTCTTAGCCCAATGGATAGCACGTTATCCCATTATTGTCCCACTACCACAAATGGAATCATGTGTGGGACATACAGGTTGCAGGGACAGGTGACAAAAAGGAGAAGCTGATGAACAAAATTTAGCACTGCACAGGTTTGTTAGGAGCCCTCGGATCAGTCCTGTTTAACGGGATACTTAAAGGCTCTGAAGGAATAACTAGATTGAGGAATATTTTCAAAGTTTTATAATTTTCACTGGCAGACTACATTTTTTTTTAATTTCAAGATGGTTCACAAAGATTGTCTGCTGCCTAGCATATTAGCAATCAAGGGCACAGCTTTTGCCTCAGAAAGAAAACACAAACATATCAGTACATTTTTCCCTAACTAGCTACTTTCCTTTTATACTTAGCTACTTCTATGGATTTGGGGGATTTGAAGAACAAAGCAAACAGTAACTTACATCTACATGCAGATCCATAAGAAAAACACTCCTCCCCCCACAAGTGGTTTACTTATTTGAATGGCAGCTTAGATTTCTTAAAGACATGTGATGAGGTTCAGAAAGGAACAAAGCTAAACATAAGGATTTTATTCTGTGGCAGGCAATTCCAACTCAGTAGGATCATACAGAAGCTTAGCACTTAGCATTCAAAACACAAGGCTCATCAATGCTTTCTCTGTGAAAACTTAGTCTACAATCAACAGCTTCTTCAACCATCTATTAAAAGGCTGATGGAAAAAGGGGGAGCATGGTGGCCATTGGGGGCAGATTACTTCTGAAGAGCCTTGAGCGATAATCTCACAGGGTATCTTTTTAAAATAATAATAATAATAATAGAGATAAATGAAAGCAATAAGAAAATAATTCCATTCGGATGAAACTATTTTTCACATTGGTTCAACATAGAGGTTGGGGAATAAAAATACTGGTCATCATGGAATATGTTATAATATCCCATGGCTAGTGGTCAGTTATGGGACTATCTCAGTTTTATGAGACTCCTCAAAGAGCACACAAACATACAGGGCTTTGATCTGATTAGTTCAACCCCATAATCTACCTCTATCCATGGAATATCATTGACCTATTCTGTGGGGGGAAATGTAATTTTAAGAAAAACAGACACCAATTATTTTGGCTGGTGAAATCAATGTAAGTTGCAAGCCATGTGCAATATTCAGCCTAACTGTTGGGGGTGGGACATTTCTGATTGGTATATGTCGAGAAAAATAATAATCATTTATACAGCAGTTCATGCTAAACGTTAGGGGTAAGAATCTGTTTAAAAGGATGAACTTATGATGGTCTTGCAGTACCATTTATTTGTTTACGTTTGTGGAAAATCTAATTTATTGCTCCATGCGGTGAGGACTCTTCTCTTTCCATCTCATAGCCATGCATGCAGATGCTATTGAAAGAACACAAAAGAAGTATAACTTTCCTTTGTGTGTGTGGCTTCACCAGTGCCAAATGCTAATTTCTAAGAGATGACAAAGAGATAGTACAACTTTTCAGTTATTTCGTTGTGGAACTTGAAAATCCATCCAGATGGGTAAAGTTTTCATTTTTTGCCTCTTTCTTTCCTGTGGATTTTTTTTTTAATCCTTTAATTTAATTTGAAGACTTCCATTGCTCAAGGCTGGCCACAATCCATGCAAATGACTGCCTCTTTACTATTTTACCCTTTGCACATACCTACGCATTCTTCTCAGGTTGCAAATGCTTATCACAAAGTCATCACCAAGAATAATGCAACTTCTTCATGAGTAAAGAAGTACATGTATGATTCTGTAACACAGGGACGATAAAACAATGCTTATGAAGCAGTGTGCTGCATACTTCCAACTGCTGAACAACGTCCCTGCTTATTGGGTGCCTGTAATCCAGAGAACCAATTGGTTTTCACGAAGGCTCTAAAATCATATGTGACCATTGTGTGTGGGAAAAAAAAAGGTCTGTGGCCACCTGTTATCATTGGTCTATTTCTTCTCACATGTGGAATTATGTGCAGTATGAAGTGAACTGTACTGTATATGATATAAGCCAAGCAGCTCTTTTGTACTGGTTATGACTGGGCTAGCACTTCTATGCAGCCCAGTTCATGTTAGGACGTCAACAAATGGTTCTATACGTGAAAAGGGTTATGTGCAGAAAACAACTGGCCAGCTTGCATGCATGAGCCTTAAAGTCAACAGTTTGTTTGTGCTTTTCATCAGCTCCAAGAGCCCATTTGTAATTTGTTTAATAGAGTTGGATTACAGTACCTGGTTGTTTATTCAATACAATAGAAGCAAATGTTTAATACTTAATTGGCAGGGAAGGCATTAAGGAGTTGAGGAGGGTTGTCATATCCAGAATAAAGAGATCTGGAGATTCCAAGGTGATAAAGTAAATCCTATTCCCTGTATATGAATGCCATCGTAAGTTAAACTTCTAAGTATCAGCCACAGATATCCCAATCCTAGAAAAGAAAAGCAACCAAAGAGAATCACAACCAACACCCAATTATCAGTGGATGTTGACCTATGAAATAGAATCTAAGAACGACTGTAGATGCCCACTTTATCCTGGGTTTCTTTAATTACTCTTATTTTAATATCTGAAGAAACATACTTTCTTTACTATTTTGTTATAATTCCTAACATGTAGTGATCAGCTACTACTTTGTTGTATAGAATACAAGGAAGCAAGCTGCTTCAGAGGCAGATTTAATGAATGTTCTGTGCACCTTGCAATAAGATATTGATCAGCGGTAGTCAGTTTCTGGTGCAGTAGGAAACTTTAAAATTAGATTATTCTACTTAACATATTAAAATATCCCAAATTTTATTTGAATCCCCCTCTAATGACTGCTGCTAGTAGTAGCACTAGTAACACTAGTAAAATCCAGTGCAAAAATATTCCTTCATGTTTGCACAAGTCTCTGTTTTCTCCAGCTTTTACAGTCCATATTAAGGAAGAGACAGATTTTTTTCTTTTTCTAAAGAGTTTCGGAGTGATTAAAAGGCTACTGAAAAGAGTAAAATGGGTGCATTTGTGCATCAGATATCAAACCGTCTAAGAGAAATATTTGATGTTCTTCCTGTGCTTGGTGCAACTTTCCAGTGTTTAGAAGTAAGGAACCTGTTCTAGGCTTCCAGATGAGCTTGAAAGAAATGAGCTCAAGCCAAGTCTAACCATGTAGTAAAGGTACGATAGAGGATAATATGTCTGTTTGTTGACTAAGGTGATATGAGCCTAAGTACCACACCGTTTCATTTAGGATGGTCTGGCTGTCTCTATTTGGAGGATTCATTAGAACCCACATAACCGGCTTCACTATAGAATTGCACTACCTACCTCATAATGTATAGTTTACTTCAATAGAACTGTTTTGCCTTATTGAAGGGAAAAGTGATTCCTGATCTTAGTTGCACAGAAGCAAAATTATTATGCCAACGAGGTATATTTGAATGCAGTAAAAGTCAGGCGAGATGTTGTGTTTGGTGAGCATATTTGCAGTTTTCGGCGCTTGGGGTGAGCACTTTCACAAAATGGCTGCCCAAAAAAAGCACTCACCAATGAATGCACTCACATTCATTGATGTGTTCGGTCACAAAACATCCCCATGTATATAATGGCAGGTTAGTGATGGTGCTTCCTGCCATCCCCTCTAATAATTTCTCCTCCCCCTATCTTCAAAATGCAGTCTGTAATCTCATGTCAGTTTTGCCTTTTTCCTGGAACCTCTGCAGTCAGCCACCATTATTATTTCCTAAGAATGCCTGTGGGGCCCCATGTGAGTCCATAGGCAGTCTAGAAATTCTATACGTATAAACAGTTGTTTGCAGGAAAACAGCTTCCTGCTGTTTTAATTACAGAAAAAAACTGGTGGACCATAGAGTGTATTTGCAATGTCCATGGCAGTAGTGGATTCTAAAACCTGTTGCTACCGGTTCATGTGCATGCATGCACAGAAGTGTCCCAGGCGGGTGGGCGGAGCCGCCTGCTGCCGCTACTGGTTCGCAGAACCGGGTCGAACCGGGAGCAACCCACCGCTGATCCACAGGTATAGCAATGCTCCCATTTCCTAATCCAAATGGAACTATACAATTGGGACATGTCATCACTTAGGAGTCAAGTTTGTTCTTCGCATGCAGAAGGCTTCTGAGTCCATCTCCAATATATTCAGGGGAAACTTGGAAGTGGAATTGCTCCCATTTGATAAAAACAATATGCACCAAGCAGGACCAGTAATTATGCTCAGTAGAAGTCAACTGCTCCATCCCAATGAGAATAATCCTAAACTTTATCCTTCATTAAATGGTAATTCTACCCCAAGTCATTCCATGCCCAGAAAGGTATTAGACTTAAGACAAAAATGAAGATATTGCAGTCTTCAGGTTTATAACCAACTTAAATAACTGATATAATAAATATTTATTTGTTTTAATTTGGGGCTAGTTATTTTTATGTTCTTTGGACTGGAGCCCTTGCCCGTCTTGATAACTTTATCAGGACCAGGAGCAGACAATTTACATTTCAGACCTTTTCAAGAAGGAGAGAAAAATCACCAGAGATTTCATGTGAACAGGCCTTTTGTTTACAAAAAGGAACAAAGACCCAAAAAAAAGCACAATACTATTTGTTTCAATCGCTTAATTTAACACTGTTTGCTGCAATGATCAAGGCATAAGTGTGATTCAGCTCCGCATAGACCAGAGAAAGGGATATATACACATTACATTTCCATGAGTACGCCTTGAATATGGAGTTTACATAGCAATCTTTCTCCCTTGTGTCTGTTAGAGTGAGAAATATTTTTAGAGGTCTCGCTAACATTATATTAAACATTTCTCTGCTGAGACTGATGAGGCTGGAGAAACTCACTGTGTGATTGCATGATAGCATAGGATAGGAAATCTGAAGTCTAAAGCATGATGAGGTTAAAGAGGAAAAGATGGCTGATGGATGCAGCTTTATTATACGGAGTTTATAATGCTTATTCACATGGAGGGTCATTTGGGATGGAGCCATTCTGAACTGAAACAGCAAAGCATAAACAATGACCCGATGCTATTTTTGATTCGTTTGAGGCACCAAAGTGAGCTTTTTCCAGATTTTAATTGAAAGTCAATTTCACTTTGGCTCTCCGCTTTTGCTGGAGATAGAGAACACAGGTAGAAACTGAACAGGATTTGAAGACTTATTTACTTATTTCCCAAACTTGCACTGAATTTGAATTATTACTGGAACGTTTCATCCAACCTTGACTTAATTTGTCTCCCTAGAATCAACCATAATGGTCTAAAATTCTACATTTCTTTATTAAAACATATGAGTTTGAAATAGGATGCTTTGTGTTTTCTCCTCCAAAATTATATATACTGAGTGATTAGGTTAAAAGATAGGGAATGACCCAAAGTAACCCCCTCAGTGGCTGAGGTAGATTAGATCCTGACGTTCCCTGGTTCTAGGCTTTCACATTCACTGTGATACTACCCTGGCTGTCTTTTCAGCATATTCCAATTCCATGTCTTTGTACTTAAAAGAAATAACTCAATGACAATGCTGTTTATGATCATCCCAATTTGAAATTCTAGCTTCAGCAATACAATACCATCTCTGTCTAGGAATGTCTAAATCCTGGATTCAGCCATTTGTGATTAACTAATAGAGGCAACTGTGTTACAGTTCCTTAAATACCAAGATTGGACAATCATTCACTCTGCATGCAATGAAAGCCTAGCAGCAATGTTATGTATTTGACTTTGGAAAATTGTGGATGTGAACGCCAGTCACCCAATTGAAACTGGGTAGAAACAAAATGAGCATCTCTCTCTACCTTGTGGCATTATCCAAATCTATTTGCTTCACTGAAAATGATGCAATCACAGGTCACATTGACAGCCATTTGACCTTCAATGGTCACTTTCTGCACCAATGCTGATCAACATCAAAGCAGCTGCGCCAAAAACCCCCAAAATCCAAGATAATAATCTGATCAGAATTTGGAATTATGTCTTAAAATCAGAACTTGTAATAAGATGGGAAGCCTAAAGCACTGGTGATTTAAATCCTAGAGCTGGTGATAAAAGTATATACTAGGCCACTAACAGAAAACAAATGATGGTTAGCTTGCACAAATAGAAAAGGGAGCAAACAATCATTTCATAGGGATCTTTTCAGTGTACTTTTTCTTACTCTCTTATACATGATGTAGACCTCTGCTAAGGTCCTTCTGCATCTGCTATTTTCATTAACTAACCATTCTCGCGCTCATGGTCCTTCACATTCATTCCCACTCCATGAATGACATAGATGATCACCATGTTGCAGTGTTTATTATCTAAGAATGTATCTAAACTCAGGGATCTTAAAGGGTAACAGGGAGAGGTAGTACCTACATTAAATCTCCCTCTCCCAGCTGTACATTGAATGTAATATAATATCCCTTCAATGTCTGACTTGTGCATAGCGCATCGTAACAGAGCATTGCTATGGTTTTAGTATGATTTCATAGATAGGGCCACTATCTATGATGGGCCATAAGTACTGCAAGACCACTTCAAGTTCCGAGATACATTTTGGGAAGTGCTGCTGGGAACAAACCTTTTTTTCAGGATTACCCAATTGAAACTTTCCAGAGTGACCTGTAAAGGAAAGACTGTCTGATCTTCTCATACTTATTTTAACCCCTTGGCTTCAGCAGTTAGTAAACCATTGTGCTACCTCATTCATTTTTAGAGATATGAGATATTGTGTCTCTAAAAATGGGGGTATTGTCTAGGAGGGAGATCACAGTATTGGCCAGTAAGATTTGAGAGAGGTTATTTGCTGAAAGATCTTTACTGGGACCTACACTTCCTGGAGGGATCCAATTCAACACACTGGTGAGTAACTACTCACAGGTAGGTTGGGTTTAAGGGCCTTTGGGTTTACTATGCTAAGCTAAAATTTATCAAGATAAGCTCTATTGCTAGAAAAATTACATTGAATCACACACTTAGATACATGCATAAGATAATTCTAAGTTTTATGAAAAGCAATATTACTTTTTGGTTCAAAAAGCTAAAAGTATAAAGTTTTGAGATAGTTAAAATCAGCTTCTGTGTAGAAACAACTGAAGTCTTTACATGTTCTTCATGTTTCTCTTTTTCTCTCCTTCTCACTATTTGGTTTATTTTTTTATTTGTTTGTTTGTTTGTTTACTCCTATATGTTGCTTCCAACTTATGTATGTTACAGACTGTCACATTTTATATTCTGAAGTTTTTCTTCAATTGTCATCAACCTGAGTTCCATACTGGGCAACAGAAGGACATTAGAGTACAGTTCTTTAAGTCCAAAACAACAAGGGATATCACAGGCTGTAGGTAAACTCCACTGAGGTTGTGACACACATACAAATCCTGATGAAAAAGGTATAAATACCAAAAGAAAAAGTAAGTACTTGATGCAACATGGCACTAATTAGCTATGTTGCTCTCTTTAGTACTATCTGCATGGAAAACAAGTTAAGTTGCATAGCTCTCCAGCAGAATAATTCCAAAATGTATCCGCTGTAAGAGGATTCCACTACTGCTTTCAAAATCACTTCTGTCATAGCTCGAAGCTGTACTTGTATCCATCATCTTTCTAAGCTGTCATTTTCTCACGTCATCATTACTTGTCTGAGTTTTCTTGTCTCTTCTGTAATTCTTCTCTGTTATAATTAATGGCAAATGTGCTACCCTACCCTTAACAATCAAAATGAGTCCATGGTTTTCAGTAGAACTACTCCTAAGAGAGGGTACTTAGCACCAGAATGAGTCATCTCCTTTCACAGCAAACAATGGAGCAGAGTTGGAGTCCTTTTGGAATTCCAATGGAGTTCTGATACACATAGATATCTAATGTTTCTTTCTGAGCACAGTCTGCTGCACAAGGCAGACAAATATTTTGTTGATCTAGAGTCCGACTGAAAATGTCCCTTTTGTTTTCAATGAAGCAAATCTTGATAATGCTTTTGTGTTTATTTTTCAACAAAAGAGAAATAAATATATGGATGTATCATTCTGAATGCAGAAGGCTGGATCCTAATTTATCATATATTAGTTGAGCCTAACTTAAGCCACGTTGATTAAAGTATGAGTAACTAAAAAACAATTCCATTAGAAATACCCGCTTAGAGAGGGCTTGCACTGTGAGGCGGTATATAAGTCTCACTAATAAATAAATAAGTCTCACTAATAAATACGCATAAAGATAAGGGATGGGGTGGGAAGAAGAGCAAACAAAAAGGATATTAACAATTCAGCTCAAGAACCCAAAAATTCTAAACTTAACAGTGTAAAGTGCAATTTCACAAAACTGAGTTAAATGTATAATTATATTAGAATTTTACCACATCTAATGAAACCATGTATATCATCAAACAAATATTTTCATTTGGAACTAAACTAATAGCTAAATAACTTGATCTCAGTTAATGCATAAACAAAAATTGATTTTTACAAAGAAAGAAACTTCTATTTTTAAGTTAATTTTAAAAATTCTTTATTTTTAAAAAATATTGTTTAAGTTTGGTTCCATTGTGTCAGGTCTGATCTTTGGCAGTTATACAGATAAATTCCCACCATCTCAACCTGCTACAACCAATAATTCATATTTCTTCCAGGATAGTCCAGGCAACTCCTAAACCCCATTGATCCACTTGTTCTATTCTCTTTTTTCCACTTTCCTCAATTTTGCCAAGCATTGTTATTTTTTCTACTCCATTGCCTGCTCACATCTATAGCCCAAAGTAAATGTGACTTTTTGCTTTTTGGTCATCGCTTCAAGTAACTAATCAGGACATTATTTCATCCAGGGCCAACTGGATTTTCTTGAAGTACATGGTACTTAATAATGGTTTCTAAATCTATTATTTAAATCATTTATGTTCTATCTTTTGATCTCTCTCAATGTCCAGCTTTCAGAGTTGCATATTGCTCCTAAGTAATATGTTACTAAAGTTTAGCTTTACTAAAGTAAAGCTAAAGTAAAGCTAAGTAATTTAATACTAAAGTAAAGCTGTTACTTTAATTATTCTGATTTTTGTTGTCACAGAAATACACTTGATCTTGTCTAACTTTGCTTTCTTCCCATGAATCAAAGTACTCGGCTGTCCGTTTTGATTTCTGAGTCCCAGAAAATCAAAACTATCATCTACATTCACTCCCTCGCATCAACTGTGAGTTCATTAGTGAGCCAGTTGACGTTACCTTTGTAACTTCAATCTTTAACTTTAATCCATATTGTTTGCTTTCCAGGTTTGCTAATTTAATGAGCTCATTTCAGCCTTTTTGCTTCAGCTAAGAAAGTAGTCTTGTCTAGGCAACTCAGACATTAGTGTTTCTAGCTTGAATTGTGTTCTAGCTGACATCTCTTCCAGTCTTGTCATGTTTTATAATAGATTTGCTGAACAAGTTAAATGAACATAGGAACAAAATGCATGTTTGTTGCACTTCCTTCTCTATTCTGAACCACCATATCTCTCCCTACTCATTTCTAAGAGTAGGTAATTTGTGCTTTCTTATGCATCTCCCTCCAGTATACCCTCTTCCTTCATATTTGTGACCAATGGAGCTGTTAGCTATTTAAATGCTGCTTCTCCGGTAGCTGTAAAGCTTTTTTCTGTACTGGGTGTTTTCCAGTATGGCGGCGATTTCGCTGACTCTTTACTTTGTAAGGGAGTCAATTCCTGAATATGTTGTCTCTGAAAATGTTTCTGTTGTTTATAATCCTATTGGTAAAGGATTGTGGCAGATATATTTATTCACTAACTTCATGTCTATGGAGATTCTCAGTCATCCAGGTCATGGTTGGCCCAAAGGTGCTTTTTCAAAAGGCGACTGGATTTTCTTTGGTTTTTCCTTGAAGATGTTTCACTTCTCATCCAAGAAGGTTCTTCAGTTCTGATTAAGTGATGGAGAATGGAAGGATGTATATTCTTTGCAGTCATCTGGTCGTTAGCACTCTCCCTGAGAATCATTGAGGCCTCTTGGAGGTTTATCCCTCAGGGTCACCTTAATAGCGCAAAGGGGGGTTTCAACAGTTCCAAGAAGGTACTGCAGCTATTTGTAATATTCAGGTGATCCTAAGGGCAGAGATAAACCTCCAAGCGACCTCAACGACTTTGAAGTACCCAATATTTTCTTGTCGTATTACCTAGGAAGTTGTGTTTCCTACTAAATTCAAGTTGCAGTAGAAGTTGTCAATGTTTTCCACCACTACATTTGTAGAGGCGACATACATTTATATAACATTGATATTCACCAGACATTAATTCTAGCTGATAATATCCTAACATTTATAACCAAGCCAATGTTGGTTATACAACTGTTGAAAAATATCAACTCTTGATTTCTTTATACGGTCTTATGCCTGAAATATTTACCATATGGTCATCTGATTTATAGTAACTAATCTGGCCCATTTAAATTTACATATGCCTAAACCAGGGGTGGGCAAACTACAGCTCTTTGAGGACCTGTGGACTTCAACTCCCAGAATTCCTGAGCCAGCCATGCATGCATGGTTGGCTCAGGAATTCTGGGAGTTGAAGTCCACAGGTCCTCAAAGAGCTGTAGTTTGCCTACCCCTGGCCTAAATCATCCATTTCATTTCTGCTTCGACCATTTCAATTTTCCCTTGGTAAATACTTCTCACATTATGTTTTCCAAATTGTATATGTTCCTGAAAGATGAGTAGCTCCTCTTTTAGTACAGGCATCATCAGTGGCCAGACTCCCTTACAGCTTTGGTCTGGTCATATTATCAACTCTGGTTCCTTTCTAGTAATTATAGGGACTGCCTTCCGACATGAGATTTTCATCATCTGGTATAAATTTATTTCACTGTTCAGCCATGTTCATATCATTGTCTTCACTTTCGTTCATAGGTGGTTTGCTATTGTCTTTTATCAGATTTGATTTTGGAATTCATTCTTCTAAGTGGATTGACTTTCAATTCATCTACAGGGCCCCATGTTCCCTCATACCTGTCATGGATCATCTTAACCTCCTTATCAGCAAAGATGACCCTACAACTCGACCAAGCGTTACTCTCGGATAATATTAAAGTTACCAAGTCACCTCATCATGTCAAGTTTCTAATTCACAGTAGGCATAACGTAGCTTATCACTCTGTTAATATTAAGTTAAAATACTGTCAGGTTTCTTGGCATGTCTCCTAAGATTTTGGGATGAAATTTTTATTTTAGATTGCATCATCTGCATTTCTGGCTTCAATAAAGTGCTTTTTGAATTCTAAATCACAAATGCAGATTTTAGAAAGAACAGCCAGTAGTCTTTATAACTTGTGCCCACAGCGATGGTGCAAATAATCTCTTGATAGAGTTTATAATTGCTCATTAGTGAAAATGCACAAATGAAATCATTCAACTGATGGGACAAATCTCATCCAATTGTCAGTTACCCTAAGTGATTATCCATTAAAATGTTCCTTCCCTTCAAAATTTTAGTTTTTGATGTCCATTTCGCTTCATAAAAACTCTTCTCCCAAACCAAAAGGGTCATGAGCTTTGGCCCCTCTCCATCTGGTGACCTCATGATGCTCACATCTGTTGATACTTGGAAACCAAACATTTTTTTATGTTTTGAAGTGTGGTCCTGATCTTAAAAGTAACTGCCCACCTGTTTGGTTTTTTTTTTTTAAAAAAAGTCACTGTTCTATCCACAAGTATTCTTAGAGCAGAGGAGTTATGTTTTATGTTGCGTTGTTTTGAAGCATGATGTTTTCTAACACAGCTGTGCAACGCTTTGTGTTTTATTGCCATGCCAACTTGAGAAAACATGCAGCTGCTTTAAACCATGCAAAGAGATGGTGCATTCTCATTCCCATATGTTTTTTGGGGACTCTAATTCAAAGCACAGACCTAATGTGTTAAACCTTTTGCAATTGAGCATATAGTGCTGAGTTTGGTTTCATTTTTTAAAAAAAAATCTTATATTTTGGATTTACAGAATTTGCAAGAGGAAAGAAGCAGAGGCATGGGGAGATGTACATAATTCCATGCTTTTGATTTTTTTTTTCATTTTCTCTTTGCAAACACAAGCAAACAAATATAATAGACAGCAATAAACCTGAATTCGACCTCCATTATATTTTGAAGAATTACATGAGTCAAATGTTATATAAGGAGAAAAATAATAATATCCCTTATCAAGTAGATAATATCGTAATTGTCCTTTGTATTTTTCCTCTATTGATATAACTCAGATTCACTAATATTAGTTTTGAAACTCAGGCCTTACTCACAGAAATCATCTGGATATAACAGGGTTTGATATTTGAGCTTTTTTGGCTCTTTCAGGGTCATTTCTTATTTATTTCCTGGTGGGCAGCCATTGTTGCTAAATCAGAAAATTGAGAACTGTGGATTAAGAAAAATGGGCACAGGCCATTGATTGTTGATTCTGATGTCATGTCTAGATTCCTTCCTTGAATTCGGAATTCAAGTGAGAATCAAGTGAGTAGAGAATAAATGTTGGGCATCATGAAGTTATTTTATGAGATGTACAGATATCTTTTTCTTAAATCATTTTAAAAAGAGGCTGAAATTTCCAGTATCAAACATGGTTTAAGAGTTTAATTGTCTTGGCATAGTTCATACGCTGTCTTAAGAAATAAACACATAATACCCAGTTTATAAAAGTGCCATTTCATGCAATCTTTCCTCTTTTTCTGGAGGATTAAATGAATCGATCTTATTAAAAAGCCATGTATTATTTATTAAATGTAATTATTTACATCCTACCAAATGTCCACAAGCTCCCTTGTCTTGGCCCTTTTTATATGTTGTGATTTAATTGCTCTGTTCTGTGGTAGAAGTCCAGATTAAGTGTTTTTTAAAATTAATTTTTGTGAAAAATTATAATTCTCCATGATAATTTACAAAATACTGTAAGACACACCATTTCCTTCTAAAGAATGACAATACATGTACAAAGATTCAAACTATCGGTATCTCAAAATCCAAGTATTACTTTTTGGTTGGATGAAAATATTAACAAAAATGTGAATGATATACCGGTAGTAAAAAAAATGAAGCAATCTGTATTTGCAAGCAGGTAACACAGAAAATATAGGTCTGGGATTGGCAAATTTTTCAGGTCGCAATTTTACATAGTGACACAAATCACAAGAAAAATGGAATTAAAATCATCAAATTTTCACAAGTTCCTCCAACCTCATGACATATTGGCAATCTCACTATGAAATTTGCGGAGATTTCAACATTTGCACTTAAGATCTCATGATATTTCAATATTCGCACCTGAAATCTTACAAGGTTTTGAAGATTATTATACTCTCTGGTGAATTCGCAACCTCACTGAAATTTTAGCTTTTACATTAAGTTTTAGTTTTGCATTAAAAATATGGTTGCTTGGATATTTCCTGGAGATGTTACAAGCTTAGTGCTGTTGCCAGTTGTCATTAAGTTTTGGATCCAGTAATAGTAAAGTTAAGGAGAATCAAGAACTTGGCACTATCCATTTATAACTGCTTGGTCCAACAGACTTCAATAAAAAAAAAAGCCATGTAGAAACAGATATAGTGAAAACTCAGTATACTAATTTGGTAAGGCACAATATAATGCCATGCCAGGCTATTTCTATACTATCATGTCTTCCAAGTAATTGTAAAGATAAATGTAAAATAGTTAACTCCTAAATAAGCTATGGGGTCAGTATAGCAGGTATAAACTACAGAATTGTAAAAATCAAAAGTAATTTGTCCATTAATTCTACTTACTACACAAGGTAGGAAGTAGATTCAGAGCACCCTTACCTAAAATTTTCTAACAGGAATAAGAAAAGAGATCAGCTTAGGAAGAAACATTATTATTACCATTTTTATTAAATTTATTTGCCACTCATCCCGCAGTTCGAGGCATCCTAATGTTATTTGTATACATTATGCTCTTTAAATTATTTAAGTCTCAGAAAGTTTTCAAATTATTTACTGATGAATACACTTGATAGTTACATGGTCTCTTATAAATGAGGAGATTGATTTTACTAATTACCCATTATGAATCAATGAAACTACAGGCTGTGTTGGACAAGGTTGAGCATTAAATTCTAGCATAAGAACAGAATATATTAGGCTCCATCAATTTCCCCTTTAGCTAAACCTGGGTAGAGACACTTCTATGTCTATCCAGCTATCTTTATGTAATAAGCATTGTGCAACTGAGCGTTTGAATGATGCAATTATAGCGTGTCAGTTCCTCTGAAAAGGTTACTTTTACATAAGCTGATTCCTTCTTGGCCACAGTAAACTATGCCATATTTCACCTATATTCTTAATATACTTATTTGCACTTTAGTAAAAATTTAAAACAGCACTTTAAATTGCTTTGAGATTGTGAAGCAAGTCACACAGAGGAAACAAAGTCAGTTCTCTTTAAAAACATGTAGATGGAAACATGTTTACAAGCCATTTTTAATCATGTGTCATATATGTTTGTTTTTCAATCTCATTTGATTATCCGGAGATACCCAGCATCCTCTGCTGCCATAGAAATATGTGGGGCAAGGCGGGGGGGCGGGGAAGAACCATCAGTCAACTTCTCGGCACATGGATTTTCACTGTGAAAAAAAATCTATGTTCTGCTATCACATTTTCATTGCATGCTACATGTGTCTGCGTAAAATGAGTGCCACTGTTTTGTATATACGGAAATGGATAATTTTGTTCAAAATTCACACTGGGGGGAAAAAATGTAAGACAGCAAAGCTAGAAGTTACTCCAATACCACAATCTGAATCATCATGAGTGCCAGCCTCAAAAAAAATGTTGTTAGTTCTAGACAGCTAGATGAGAAACAGATCATGTGGGTGCCAGCTTCCATCCTACTAGATATAATCACATTTTTAATTACAGACTTCTGCTCACAAAGTTAGGAGCAATGTTACTAGCAAGCTAACATTCTCTTTTTTCTGTTTTCCCCCCATTAACATTTTTCCTTTAAACAAGAGTGCCCCCGCACTTCACCAAGCTACCCAGGACAAATGTGTTCATTTTCCTTCCCCCCATAGTGTTACCACCTAGTTGTGGAACTCTACCAAGAGATTTCATGTCAATGAAAGCATGCTTAGTGTTTCAATAGCCTTCTGCTTATATGTTTGAAGATTCGAAACTGAATGGGGAGGTGGCCAAGGCGGCGCTGGCAAATGAAGACTGTCCCCACATAGACCAGGCTATGTCGCCTGAGGAAGGTCTGCCATTTACCCGTCCTGGCACTCGGGAGAGATATGGACCTTGCTTCCTCTTATCAACCGGGGAATATCCCTGCCCGCCTGATGGAGGAATAAGAAAGGGTATGTAGATAAGGTCCGCTAATCACATAGATAGTAAGATAGTTTAAGATAATGATTTATTGAACAGTATTAAGTTTGTTTGAGAATATTGGTTTCTTGCACTAAAAGTCACAGTCAGACATCTTAATCCATTCATCAGACAAGAAATTGGGATGGCTGAAATTTGCACTTGTGTACCCTTTGAGGATAATTCCACCTAATAAGTACTGTATGTCCGACATATTCTTTCATTGTGCATTATGACCTTAGTGGTCATATGACTCCACTTAAGATTTCTTCCATTATTTTTGTTATTGTGGCACTGCTGGGCCAGCCTGGTGCCAACTCCTTCATCACCACCGATATTTTCAGCCCTATAGTTTTGCTGTTAGTTCCTTCTTTAACTCTTCTTTCCTGTAAGGTTTGCAGAGGCAAGAAGGAAGGTCCTTTTGTGACAAATGCAGATTTTTTTGCAGTGGGAAAGTGGTCATTAAAACACCTCTTTGCCATTTCTCCTGGCAGAAGCTCAAGTCCCTAATGGGCTTCTGGATCCTAGTTTGGGAACCACCAAGTTAAGAAAAACTCCACCATCAAGCAGGCTAGTCATCAAGGGATAGTATCTCTTCCTGCTCATTCCTGAAACACATGAAAATATTATATTGTTGAAGTTAGTAATTAGTAGCTAATTGGACAATGCAGGCATATTCTATTATTTGCCCACCTCTGTATTTTATGATATCTAAGTAAAAAATTCCTACATAAATTAAAAAGGCATAAATGCTTTCTAGTTCAGAAAAATAGCTACCATCAAAGTTCTATCACCATTTTATGCTCCCGTGTTCAGTTGTATTAACTGATGTTGAATTTTTGTTTTTTACTGCAGTTTTTTACTGAGCTCCCTGCATATTTCTTACAATATTGTCTGCACATATGAAAGAAAAATAAGCAAATGGTGGCATATTTAATCTAAATCCAGGAGAATTAAAATAGCAATTTCTTAAGGTCACACCTATGATAACATTAACAAGTGCATATTTAGAAAAAAAAACCCTATATTTTCCTCATTTAAGTCAGCATAGGCAAAGGCTCTGTTGTGGCCATGGTGCTTCAAATGAGCAGTTTCCTCATGACTTATGTTTTGGGTGATTGTCACAAAAACCTTGTGGGTTGTAGCTGCAGAGTATATAATATTTCTACAGACCCTGCAAAAACTGGAGTATGGCACAAACCAGTTCTTTACCAAACCTGTAGGATGCATTGCATGTTGACAGAAAAAAAAGGGGGGTGGCTATAGAGCAGGCGTGTCAAACTCGCAGCCCGTGGGCCGGATGCGTCATGCGCTGGCCACACCCGTGCCTGGTTTAGCGAAGAGGGTCGATATGTTACATGAAGCCGCTGTGACGCCGCGAGTTTGACACCCCTGCTATAGAGTATATTTAATTATAATTTCACCATTTACTAATGATAAGATATAGGAGGATCATTGTACTTTCATATGAAAGTTTTTGCTTAAGTTTACCTTTGTAGCAAAAGTGTTTTACACCTGATTCTGTACTGGATACACGTTGGTCATTTTTCATTCAGCTTGAGCCCTGGTTCTTGGTTTAGTGCTTTGTGAGTTTGCTTCTAACAGGTTCCCCTTTTAGGATGACAAATGGACAATTCTCACAAAGCAACTGAAAGAATGAGGTTCTACTCAGTTGATTGAAAGTGTGGCCAGCTGGCCAAAGGAATGATAAATGTCAGCATATTGTTGGCCTGTGTTGGGGTGGGTGGGGGAATATTATCAAGGACGCCTTTAGTGTTTCTACAGATTTTCATTCCATAGATTGCATAACAATGCCTCTGATTTGCTAAGCTGTTTGGTGCATGACTAAAAAAAAAAACTGGCAGAGGGAAGAGGAAACCGAATGCATGCAAAAATGCTGGTAAACAAATTGAGTAGTATCTCTATAGCAACAGAACTATAAATGCTTTTGATGGCAGGGGTGGGGAGATAGAGACATTTTTAGTATCAGATAATACAATATGAAATGCCAAAGGTTCAGTACAATCGCATACAACACAGTGACTTGGTAGTGTGACAGTTTCTCTGTGACAGATTGAGGGTTTGCATTTATTTATTTCCAGCTCCTCTATATCATAGCAGGAGGACCATTGAAACATAAGGATGTTTTTTCTTCCACCATTTCTAGCCAAGGCCATGTTGCAAGGGATACTACTCTTGGCATGTCAAAGCATGAAAGATGCTGCTGCAATCAGGCTGTACTTTACTGAGTTTGACCATTCTGTTGTTGATCCAATATTCTGTGGTTTTACCTTTTTTTTCTTTTTAAAGAAGGTTTTGAGATGTTATAAGCCTTAACAGCTTAGTTTGCAAACATGGAAAAATGGTAGAAAGATCCTTCAAGCCTGGAATTCTTCGAACTTCATGAGACATTCTTGGTCTCCCATTCCGTAGCATGGATCAGTAGCAAAGAATGGTCTTCTAGATTCTAGTATTCTAATCATAAAGCTAATAAAAAGAGGCATTGATTTCTTATTAGCTTATGTGGTGTCACTTGTAAGCAGATCCTGATGTTTGAAAGTATCACGGCTTTTGGTAGCATCTCATTGGATTGATGTTACTACTGGTGGTAGTAACACTTATCTCGGCCAGATCCTTCATCATGTTGACACTATTAGTTGCTTTGGCGGGCCATAACACTGCATGTTATTGGTACATAAGATGCTAAGCTGGAGGCACCACATAGTTTCTTGTGGTGGTGCATCCCATCCTGGTATGTGCTTTTCTCAGCTAATGGTAGACCCACTGGCTTTTTGGAAGTGGATTAGATTGTCATATAGTCCAATGCTGAAACTTGCCAATGACTAAAGATTTTTGCTTTTCTCAGGATATTGTTGAGCCATAGGAACCTTACAAGAGTGTGAGCAAAATACAAGCAGTAGGACAGAACTTTGCATGGTGTCTCTTCTATGTTGAAAGCAATAAGATACACTGTAGAGAGGTCTCTAGCTGGCTGGCTGACTGCATGGGAAAAAAATATTGGCGGAAAAGAAAATTGGCTGCCTCTGCATGTAGCTCTTTCTCCTTTATCCTCCTTGCTATAAAACACCCAGCTTGGTTTGAAAAGCACAGGAGAGAAGCTCAAGTATTGATTATATTCTTTACATGCAGATCTTTGCAAAGAAAGTCCTGTCATTGCTAAATATATGCCAACAGAGGCAGTCAAAGTGACTTGACATGGAGAAAACGAGATGGACAATGATGGCTTATAAACGTCTGGGTGGAACTGTGCAGGCATAGAAGACCTCTTCTTTGGACAAATGTAATCTCCCTCCATGCAAGTTTGCAGGATGATATATGTGGTTTCAAAAAGGGAGACATGCAGGATTTCTCTATGGCCAGAATGTAACAAATGGCAGATTTTTTTTCATCGTTGTTGTTTCATAGCATGAATTGCATGAAAAAAAAGAAAACCCCTGAGATTGTACAAGTTAACTTACTGTACTATTAAAGGGGTGTTTTGGGGGGGAGGGTGGGGAGATAAAGTAATATATTTTCCTTCAAAGCTCTTTACTTTTACATATGTTGTAGTAGCAAACTGTAAAAGATATTCTAAAGCCGTACATTTCTTTGCAATGGATTGTTTATTTGTATACAAGATCACAAGGGTGGATGGTTTAAAAAGTGCAATTGGCAGTCACATTGACCATGCCTTCATAAATTCATCACATAGAACATGAAACTCAAGAACTTTTCATCCAACTAGACTTGTGTAAAATGTACAAACAATCTTCTTTTCTTGTCTGTTTTTGTTGGCATGCTTGTGAAATCTGGGACCAGTTTTTGATCCTGATGGAAACAGCTGGTCTAAACTAATTTTCCAGCTCTGTACTTTATTGGTGTATAGATCCAATGTGAAGACCCTTTATGACAAATTGTTTATATTAAGTGATCAGTAAAGAATTCAACCAAAAAAGGAACCAACATTGTTTTTTTTTAAAGCAACAGCAGCAACACCTGGGGATTTACAATATACAAATCAGGAAACGACTTCAATATAAACTTATCTCAGAGTTTCAAGAAACAACAAAATGGCATTGTATGCAATTTAGAATTCTGAATAAAATGCATGCACAATGTTATGCAAAATAATTCTAGCATGAAATAAATTTTGTATAATGATTTCAATGCCTGCTGTATAGTGTAAATCAGAATTCCTTTCTGAAATGTTCAGAACGTCCCAAAGAAATGCTTTTGAAATTGTAAATAAATACCATGCAAAGATTCCCAATGGAACAATCAAAGAGAAAAACAACTTGCTTATGCTTTGCTTATAAGACGGTAAACTGGTGAGTGCCTAAGGAAGTCACCTCCCAAATCCTTGATAGAACTCATGTCTTCAGTCTTCACAACACTAATGAATATTTCCATAATTGAATAGATAAAATCTAGAGATTAGTAGATTTCACTTTATTCCTCCTTTCTCAAATAATAATAAAAGTTTGGCTTTTTAGTTAATAATGTGAATTCAGTTTTTCTTACTACTGTGGTTCTCTTAATAGTTGATAGTACTTAGAAAGATGTAGAATTAGATACCTTTTAATCATACTAAATGACGTCTTAAATTACCTAACATTAAAGGTAGTCGTAGAGGTTTGAATCATACCATTTTATTTCAGATTGAAAGAAAACATTTAGAATTTTTGTCATAAATTTGCTTGTAGTTAAAACACTGAAGCAAAAGATTAAGTTTCATCACATCTTAAGACTTAACTACTTCCTAGGAAGAAGGTAAGGCTATTAATGATGATGATGATGATGATGATGATGATAAAGCTTAGGAATGAAGTATTTCATAGAATAAACCTAAGAAGAAAAACACAAGACAGTAACAATAAGAGTTACATAAATATAGAAGCTTTACTTTTCTTCATCCCACTTCCAAAATTCTTTCCATTCCTTAAAACAAAAACGGCAGCAAAAAAAAAATCCAATTCTTTCTTATCCTTGAATGTTTAGGTCAGTATATTTAATAAGAAAAATGAGGCATCTAATGTAATAATTAATATATGCAACCCACACTTCTAAATAGTCTTTTAATTATTTACAAAACATGTATTCATATATAGGAATGTATATGTACGTTCTTCAGAATATTGTATAAACTGATAAGAGCATGGATATTGCAGTATCAGGATTTAATCTATTTATTTACATTGCTATCATAAAAACACACATGTGCCTTTGTTTTTGTGTTAGTTTCTCAATCATCAGTATACAGTATAATATCAGACCACATGAGAATCTGTATAAACCTTCAGTTTCCAGAACAATAATTATTCTGTGATGTAAGTCTAAAAGGGAATTGCTTGAATATACAATCACATCACATGAACCAATGTGGTACTTTGAGCACATGTCAAGCAAGTAACTTAATCAATTAATTTTTCCACTAAATGGACATAAAGATGTCAATTAAACATAAAATATTATGGAAATAATCATAATCTGACATCAGTTTAAAATGTGACATAAATGCCAAATTGGACGTCTGTTGTCGTGTTTCCCCCCCCCACACACACACACACACATACTGGAAATCTCTTGAATATCTGCCTTTTAACATCCATTTACAACTAGTTATTATAGCCTCGTTATTTTTCAAAGAACATGACTTCCATGGCAAGGACCTCAACGCATTCCACTGTTAAAATTTGCCTGGGCTGGTTGTCTAATAAAGTCCCATTTGAAAGCTAAACTTTAAAGGAAGTAATCTTGTGCTACCTAGGACAGCGAGGTAGGAAGAAAAACACAAGGCAGTAGCAATAAGAGTTACATGGATATACAAGAAGCGTTATCTTTCTTCATCCCACTTCCAAAATTCTTTCCATTCCTTGAAACAAAAAAAGGCAGGAAAAAATCCAAAAGAACATATCTTTCTTATCCTTGATAAGGATAAACCTTGTTTAGGTTAGTTTAATCTCCTTGAGGAGTAGCAGAGGCTGTTTCCAGAGGCAACCTGTGGAGCCCGCAGGGGTGGCCAAACTATGGTTCTTTGAGGACCTGTGGACTTCAACTCCCAGAATTCCTGAGTTAGCCATGCATGCATGGCTGGCTCAGGAATTCTGGGAGTTGAAGTCCACAGGTCCTCAAAGAACTGTAGTTTGGCCACCCCTGCGAAGTCTAAAGCTTTCTTATTCTTCATGCATGTCGTCAAAAGGGTCTCCAAAATTATACCAGCCCTGAGACAGGGACAGAGCGTGTTTCTGCAATTGATGAGATGGAGAAACAGCTAAGTTTGAGCATAGAGAGCCTTTCCCATTTTGGTATCTTCTTAACCCCCTTGGTTGTTGGAGGTGGCAAAAGATTCTAGTGCTGGTGGTTGATGTTTATGGCTGCACATTTTTCAATCTCTCTGAATCTCACAGGGGAAAAAGACTCACAGGGAGATTTTCCCCTTGCTCTATTTCCTTGGGATTCAATGAAAGTGGGAGGCGGAAAACTGCTGAAGACATGATTGTACATGGAAAGATAGCATCTTTCAAAGGCCCCTTGGCTACCTGGCAACCGAGTAGGTACTAGAAAACCATACTACACCAATGGCATTTGGCTAAAACTTTCATTGGAAAGTAATTTCCAAAATAATTCCCAACTAAGTTCTTTTTCATCAAATGTGGTGATACCAGAGATTTATTATTAGATTTATTATTAGAGTTGGAAGGGACCTGTTTTATTGCATATCTGTAGTTTTGACTGATGTGCCAAACTATAATTTTATACCCATTTAAAGGGAACTACTCTTATTTAGCATTAGTCAGGTTGCTTTTTTTTCCACCAGAGAGTGGTTTACTGCATAGTCATAGATATTCTATATTTCATTTTCCTATTAATACTATAAAAGACTTACTTTATTTTGGGAAACAAATGAATCCTTTGTGAGTTTTGTCCAATGCAGAGTCAGAGAATTTTGATTTTTTAAAATAAGAATAATGTTTACTGAAGTTTAAAAATACAAAGATAAAAAACTAATAACAATTCAGAAAAATACAAAAAGAAAAGAAAAAGAAAAAAGTGCAGAGGGAGAAAAGGAGGGATGAAAAGAAAGAAAAATATGAAAAGGATAGATAGATAGATAGATAGATAGATAGATAGATAGATAGATAGATAGATAGATAGATAGATAGATAGATAGATAGATAGATAGATAGAGATAGATAGATAGATAGATAGATAGATAGATAGATAGATAGATAGATAGATAGATAGATAGATAGATAGATAGATAGATAGATAGATAGGAGAGAGATGATAGACAGATATAGATATATTCACATGCATACGGTACATGCATACATACATACATACATACATACATACATACATACATACATACATATATAAGATTTATTTACAGTTATGAGATAAGGTATGGAAAGAAGTGTTTTTGTTATTATTACAGAAAATGCTAAGTTACTGGCTAAAGTAAATGAAAGGAATATGAAATTGATTTACTTTAAATATGTATTTATATTTATTTCTGGTAATTGTTAATGGACTTTTGTTGATTAGTATTCAGTTGTGAGGTTTTATGGTTTGCTAATAGATAAAAGATGAGATACAATTTCAGTAACATCATCTTCTCTAACATTTCAGCCTACATTTTACTGGTCTTGATGAAGGGAAAGGTCATATATATGACTATATATATGTGACTTCTCCCTTCATCAAGACCAGTAAAATCTCTTCATTTTCTTTATGAAGAGATTTTAGGCTGAAATGTTAGATAAGGTAATGTTACTGAAATTGTATCTCATATTTTATCTATTAGTAAATCATAAAACCTCACAATTCAATCTTAATCAAGAAAAGTCCAATAACAGGTACATATTTAAAGTAAATCAATTTCGTATTCCTTTCATTTACTTTAGCCAGTAACTTAGCATTTTCTGTAATAATACAAAAATGACTGCTTTCCATATCTTATCTCATAACTATAAATAAATCTTTAAAGCTTCATTGTTCGAAATTCATTTTAAAAATTCATTAAAAGCTACCCGAAAAAACATATTGAAATTTAATCCCATCAAACAATGTCCTATAAATTAATATCTCATCATCTATTCATCTCCTTCACAACGGAAACTCCTTCACAAATTCAACAATTTCCTTCCATTTTAATACCATAGTTCTTCTCTTTCTCTAAAAACAAAAACAAAAAAATAATTTCTTCTTTCCATCTCTTATCCATAAATAAATCTTTAAAGCCTCACCACTGGGTGCCAATTTGCTTCCAGGTTCAATTCAAAGTGTTGGTTATTCCTTTTAAAGCTCTACATGGCATGGAGCTAAGTTACATGTCGAACCATATTCGCCCCATCACATCAGCCCCTCCTACCCCCTCAAGCAGACCCTATCAGTTGAAGAATTCAGACTAGCACATCTGGGAAGACAGATGTGCCCACGCCCTTCAAATATTCTCCCCTTGCAGGCAAGGCTGGCCCTGTTTCCTGCACTTTCTAAAATAGCTAAAGACTTGGCCCTGCCATCTTGCTTGTGGCTCACACAAAAGCATGCAGCAGTGCGGTTGGCTAGTGCCCTGAAGACAACTTTTAATGTAAAATTTTAACTATCCTTATTTCTTTTTAAATTTTATATTCAGTTTTTATGTTTTTAAGATTTTATTTGTATACTGCCCAGTCTTTCACATACTCTATGAGGGAGACAGGTAGTTTCTAAATGAAGCAGGCAGGCAGGCAGGCAGGCAGGCAGACAGACATTAGATGATTGGATGGATGGATGGATGGATGGATGGACGGACAGACAGACATAGAGATGATATATAATAGATAGATAGATAGATAGATAGATAGATAGATAGATAGATAGATAGATAGATAGATAGATAGATAGATAGATAGATGATGGACGGACGGACGAACGGACGGACGGATAGACAGACAGATAGTCCTCAACTACAGCTACAATTGAGGCCAAAATTTCTGTTGCTAAGTGACAGAGTTAAGTGAATTTTGCCCCATTTTACGAACTTTCTTGCCACAATTGTTCAGTGAATCATTGTAGTTGTTAAGTTAGTAAAACAGTTGTTAAGTGAATCTGGCTTCCCCATTGATTTCGCTTGTCAGAAGGTCACAAAAGGTGATCATGTGATCATATGAACATGGGGATGCTGCAATGGTCGTAAGTGTGAAAAACGGTCATAAGTCACTTTTTTCAGTGCCGTTGTAACTTTGAATGTAAGTGAAGTGCCACTTATAAATAAAAATAAAATTCAGTCCTGGTGTCCTATCCCACTTACATGCACACACACACCACGGGTGTTAGAAATCTTTGAGGCTTCCAAGCCCCGAATAGTCTTCCCCAGAAATTCCTCACACCCACACCAGCGCCATCCCAAAAATTCAGTAGGCTATTCAAGGAAAACCCCATGCCAGTCCACAGGGCAAAAGCAAATCTGCAAGACAAAGGCAAGTCCACAAGGCAAATGCAAGTCTAGAGTTCAAGAGGCATGAGCCAAAGTTCGAGGTACGGAATCAAAATCTGGTAGTCAAGGCAAGAATCACTGCGGCGGAAGAACGCACAGCAAGGAAACGGACATGTTGTTTCCAACATCATTTCACTCCAAGCGCTGAGGTAAATAGCCGCTCCCCGGTATAGTCCATCAAGAGGGGCAAGGATGCCGACTCACAAATAGCCTGGCTGAACTTTGTTGTGCCTGCCTCCTCTCGACCAGATGCACTCTCAGATTGGGAGGGGTAGGCAGATCTTCCTCATCTCCTGAAGGCTCTGGGCTTCCCAGCTGTAGCTGGACCTCTCCTGTCCATTGCTCAGCTGGCCATTCATCCCGTTGCTCCTCCTGCGACTGCTCTGTTGTGCTTGGTCTCGCAACTCATAGCAGCCTCCGGCAACCTCCAGATGTTCCTCCATACCTGCTCCTGACATCCCTGGACCTGGCTCTTCCTCATCTGAACTAGCATCTGGAGAAGATATAATATATATATTAACCTTGATCAAATAAGTCAACTGTATAAATCTTTTTTATTAAAAAAAAGTCTTCATGTTTATTCCTTTTAAGTAATGTCCCAGAAACTGATTTCTTTTCATCCTCTACCTTTTCTCAGGAACACCCCCACAGATATAATACATCTCTTTTGTTAAGTCCAAAGTAAGGAGATTGTCCAAGTCATTCTTTTGAATTTTTTTCTGATGATTGACAGCTTGTACCTCCCAAAACTGCTGAAAAGATGGTGGTTCTACCCTACCACTTTACCAGGTCTAAGACAAATCTTCCCTTTATTTGGCTCTTTTTCATAAAATTGTATCTCTAGTCCCGTGATGGCAAACATATGGCACGTGTGCCAGAGGTGGCACGCAGAGCCCTCTCTGTGGGCATGCACACCGTTGCCAGCTGATCTTCTGGTTTCGGGCGTGCACATGCACGCCAGCCAGCTGGTTTTCGCAGGTACCGGAGTGCTGGAAAACGGTCTGAAAACGGCCAAAACCCGGGCCTTTTTTCAGGCCGTTTTCCAGCCATTTTTCCAGGCCGTTTTCAGGCCATTTTTCAGGCCATTTTTCCAGGCCATTTTCAGGCCATTTTTCAGGCTGTTTTCAACACAAAAACAACCTGAAAACAGCCAGAAAACGGCCCAGAAAACGGCCTGAAAACAGCCCAGAAGATGGCCTGAAGAAAGACCCAGAAACAGCCTGAAAACGGCCTGAAAATGGCCAAAACCAAGGCCGTTTTTCAGGCCATTTCTGGGTCTTTCTTCAGCCATTTTTGGGCCATTTTCAGGCCATTGTTTGGCTGAAAATGGCCCTGAAACCGGCCTGAAAAATGGCCCGAAAAATGGCCTGAAAAATGACCTGAAAACAGCCCGAAAAATGGTCTGAAAATGGCCCAAAAACCCCTTTCCCGGAGATTTTTCAGAGTCTGCAGTTTTCTATAAAGCAGTCTCTCCACAGTATGGCACCTAAGCTGTGCACCCTTTGAAAATAAGAATCTTTGAACCTTGCAGGAGGATAGGACTTCCCTGTTACTCATTAAAGCAGCTTATTGGTTTTTTTCAGGCTTGTAGATGGGACTGAAAATAATGTTGCTTCTTAAAGATTTATTTATTTATTTATTTGGTAGTTTTTCTATGCCGCCCTACTCCCTGAGGACTCAGGGCAGCGTACAACATTTTATAAAAACTCCAAATCATTAAAAAACAGCTTAAAAACAGTTAAGAAATATATAAATACACACCATACATACATGGGGGAGACATCAGATATAGAATCGTCTCAAACTCACCCCGCCTGCAAGAAGAGCCATGTCTTAATGGCTTTTCTGAAGGCCAGCAAGGTGGGGATGATTCGGATCTCTGGAGGAAGTTGGTTCCAAAGAGCGGGGGCCCCTACAGAGAAGGCCCTCCCCCTAGGCCCCACCAGTCGGCATTGTTTGGCTGATGGGACCTGGAGGAGACCCACTCTGTGGGACCTGACCGGTCGGAGGGAGGAATGCGGCAGAATGCGGTCCCGGAGATAGCCTGGTCCTAAGCCAGGTAGGGCTTTAAAGATGATGATCAGCACCTTGAATTGTACTCGAAGACCAATGGGCAGCCAATGCAGCCGGCGGAGTATAGGTGTTACGTGGGTGTACCTTGAAACACCCACCACAGCACGCGCAGCTGCATTTTGCACCAGTTGAAGTCTCCGAATACTCTTCAAGGGCAGCCCCATGTAGAGCGCATTGCAGTAGTCCAGTCGGGAGGTGACAAGGGCATGAGTGACTGTGAGTAGAGCCTCCTTCTCCAAGTATGGTCGCAATTGGTGCACCAGGCGAACCTGTGCAAAAGCCCCCCCAGCCACAGCTGTAAGGTGTTGTCTAAGATGTATTTGAACAAGTGCTAATTAGTGCTAATTCCAGGGCTGACTGGACCTCAGGATCTTATTTGAAGTTATCTAGTTGCCCCTAACCTACAGTATTTTTTTTCTGGCCCCACTGGCAGGATATAACATCTGGCCAAGCAGTTTCTCTGCCTGAAAAGAATGGGCTTTTCTGCATTTCTTTACTGCCATCTAGTGATTTTTTTTCCTGCAGACCAGATCCGATAGCCCTAAATAGTAATCATGCTTTCCAGCTTTGTACCTGGGAAACTCCCAGTTGTGGACCTCCTTGTCTGATAATATAGAAGGAAGTTATTTTATTTATTGCATCTTAGGGCTGAAATTTATGAATTCTATTTTTTTAACTTAAGTTAGAAACAAATGGAGGGTGAGAAGAGCAATGAATTCTATTTCTGTAGTCAACCATACGGTTAAACTGCTTAGATGCCATATTGATCACTTAGATGTAAATAGCCACATTTCTGTAGTCACCCAGGAATTTTGTAATATTTAAATTGGATGTATCTAAAAATTGGCAATAGATTGTGTTTAACTTTTTTGCTTTGTGTTCTTTTTATTGTTTGCCTGGAATAAATAAAAATAGGCAAACATTATTCTAGTGGTAAAAGTCAGACATGAGAATGTTTCAATGTAATCATTGGACTGGATGAAAATTAATGTCATGCATACAGTACAAATGTTACGCAATAAAAATACAGATGAAATCCATGTTAAAATACATTTAAATTAGAGAGCTGAGGTGGCGCAGTGGTTAAAGTGCAGCACTGCAGTTCAGCAGTTCAGCAGTTCAAACCTCACCGGCTCAGGATTGACTCAGCCTTCCATCCTTCTGAGGTCGGTAAACTGAGGACCCAGATTGTTGGGGGCAATATGCTGAACTCTGTAAACTGCTTAGAGAGGGCTGTAAAGCACTATGAAGTGGTATACAAGTCTAAGTGCTAAGTGCTATTGCTATTAAATTAACATTGCCATCATATTACTTAACATTTTAATGAAAACTTAATTCTGCTGGTTAAACAGATTCTAGACCTGAGATATAACAGGGCAAAAAATGTACCAGTCAGCCCCCTTCCCCAATTTCGTTTGAATTTCATCACCCATCATGAGATCTAAAGACCCCTTTCCCCTCCCCCCCCAAATCATTCATTTTGAGTAAGATTTATAATTTCCAATATTACAGCAGAAGGGGAAAGGGGGACTCACTTGGGTTCCAGTATGTCCTTCTTTGATTAACTTCAGGACAGGCTCCAAAATCAACCATCAAATAGTTGTATAGTGAGGGGCTTTGGAGGGCAGATGGACAGCAATCAGGAGGCCTCTTTCAGGATTCACGATCATGATAGGTTGCAGCAGAAAAGAAACTTCCTAAGGGGAGTCAAATCTAAGCTACCAAATTTCTACTGATCAACACCAGCATTTTGATATGCTGCAATGTCACAGAAACCTTCTACAGACTCTTCAGAAAAGGGCTCCTAGCAACTCTTATCTCTTTAAAGGAAAAAAAGGTGTATCCAAGTAGAGTAAAAACTTACTAAGATTTAATTCCACTTTAATGCCACAAGGCAAAAAAAAAATCTCAACATCCAATTCTGTAGAATTTGGTAGCATTGCTGCAAATAAAACTAACAAAACTGTTGTGGTATTTTAAAGATTAACAAGGTTGTTTTTGTTTTTGATTCTGCAATGGGCCACAGGCAATTGCAGGTAGACTCCTTCTACCTTTAGCAGGCCAAAGACAATATTTGGCTATTGTCTGTTTTGTTTTGGCAAATATATTTTATTTGTGACGGAAGCAGCAGCTGAAAAATAAGAGAAAACAAAGCAAAAGATATCCCCATCTAGATACCCCATAAAATAAATGGGTTAGGAATATAATTAACATCAAAAACAGTGAAGAAAAGATTGTTCTATCCATCTATCGCATATCAAAAGGCCAACCCCCTCAAAAAATAAATGAAAGTTTAAAAAATTACATGATAAAAATAAAATAAATACATGATCAAAAATAATTAAATATTCTGCAATGCATCTTGATGCCCTTTACACAGATTAAACAACTAATCAGATAATTTTACTGTTAATAATATGCAAATAAAGGAGGAGGGTAAAGGAAAGAAATTCTATTTATTTTATTATTCAAAAATAATTAACGAATACAAAACAATAGATACACAGCACAGAATTAACAATATAATGTAAATCACTGAAGGTGTACACCTTAAATGAACCCACTTTTAGGAGGAAAAATAAAAAGGAAGAACAAAGGAATAGGAGCAAAAGGGACACAAAATGCAGCTGTGAAAGAAAATTCAATTCATAATCTTTCCCTGTAACCAGGGATATACAGATAGAACAAGCAAATGCCTAATCAAGAGCTAGAGATAAAAAGTTTAATAGCCTGAATACAAGTAAGCCTAATAGCAGAACATGATTTTTTTAAAAAAAAAATCCTTCTGCAAAAGGATGTCAGCAAAAACATGAAGAGGTAAAATAGTTTATAGCATGCTCAACATTATGAAATGATTTCTGAGTGTTGCTGATGATTAAAAACAAAACAAAGACAGCTGGAAGGACACCTCATGAATACTGTACTTTTTTTTTCTTTTAAGCAATCTTCCTCAAACTATTCTCCAAAGCACCTGAGGGTAGGATAAGAAGCGATGGGTGGAAATTAAACAAGGAGAGAAGTAACTTAGAACTAAGGAGAAATTTCCTGACAGTTAGAACAATTAATCAGTGGAACAGCTTGCCTCCAGAAGTTGTGAATGCTCCAACACTGGAAGTTTTTAAGAAGATGTTGGATAACCATTTGTCTGAAGTGGTGTAGGGTTTCCTGCCTAAGCAGGGGGTTGGACTAGAAGACCTCCAAGGTCCCTTCCAACTCTGTTGTTATTATTCTTATTCTTCTTATTATTATTAGATGTAGGAGTGTCAAACTCGCGACGACACATCATCACATGATGTATCGCAACTTCCCCCCCCTTCGCTAGAATGGGTGGCCGTGGCCAGCGCATGATGCATCCAGCCCACAGGCCGCGAGTTTGACACCCCTGTACTAGTAGCCTCTGTGTTAACCAGGCCAATAATAATAGTAATAGTGCTTAGACTTATATATCACTTTATAGTGCTTTATAGCCCTCTCTAAATGGTTTACAGAGTCAGCTTATTGCCCCAAACAATCGTCATTTTGCCACCCTCAGAAGGATGGAAGGCTGAATCAACCTTGAGTCCATCAGGATTGAACTCCTGGCAGTGAGCATTGAGTTAGCCTGTAATACTGCATTCAACCAAATATATTTGGGTACATACATTACGATTTATGTTGACTAGGATATGTATAAAAGGAGTAGTCATCGCAATAATTTCTGGTAACATGCCTACAGGTATAGTAACAGAGATCACAAATGGCTAAACAGATTTTGTTAATCCGTCTTAATTGGCTTTCCGAATAAATTGCTTATAAACAGATGGAACAGATTAGGCTTACAGAGTATCAGACTATTAACACAAAATCCTGACTTGGTAGAGTACTGTTTAATTTAATTTAATTTAATTTATTGTTCTTATAAGCCGCCCAATCCCATAGGACTCAGAGCGGCGTACAGCAGAAGGAAGAACAATCAATAAAAATACAATAATACAATGCAATACAATAAAACCATTTTAAAAAAAATACAAAAGTTAAAATCAGTCATCCATGGGGCATTAAGAGCTATTTCACCCCGCCTGCAGGAAGAGTCATGTCTTAATGGCTTTCCGGAAGGCCAGCAAGGTGGGAATAGTTCGGATCTCTGGGGGGAGTTGGTTCCAGAGAGCCGGAGCCCCCACAGAGAAGGCTCTCCCCCCTTGGTCCCGCCAACCGACATTGTTTGGTCGAAGAGACCTGGAGGAGACCGACTATGTGGGACCTAACTGGTCGAAGGGAAGTATGAGGTAGGATGCAGTCCCGGAGATAACCTGGTCCTAAACCATGTAGGGCTTTAAAGATGATAATCAACAGCTTGAATTGCATCCGGAGACCAATGGGCAACCAATGCAGCTGACGAAGAATGGGTGTTACGTGGGTGTATCTGGAGACACCCACCACAGCTCACGCAGCCGCATTTTGCACCAGTTGTAGCTTCATGTAGAGCATGTTACAGTAGTCCAAACGAGAGGTGACAAGGGCATGAGTGACCGTGAGTAAAGCCTCCTTCTCCAAATATGGTCGCAATTGGTACACCAGGCGAACCTGTGCAAAGGCGCCCCTAGCCACAGCCGTCAGATGTTGGTCTAATTTTAGCTGTGGATCTAGGAGCACCCCCAAATTGCGAACCCGGTTCGAGGGAGATAATTTGTCTCCCCCAAAGACCAAGGAGGGACAGTCGGTATAGTCCTTAGGAGGCAGCATCCATAGCCACTCAGTCTTGTCAGGGTTGAGCTTGAGCCTGTTCCTTCCCATCCAGATCCTAACATCGTCCAGGCAATGGCACATCACATCCACTGCCTCCCTGAATTTCGACGGGGTGGAGATGTACAGCTGGGTGTCATCAGCGTACTGTTGAAATCTCACCCCATGTTGACGAATGATCTCCCCCAATGGTTTCATGTAAATGTTAAACAGGATGGGCGAGAGGACCGAACCCTGAGGAACCCCACAAGTCAGGGGTCTAGGAGACGACCTCTGCCCTCCTGTCAACACCGACTGTGACCTATCAGCGAGGTAGGAGGAGAACCACCACAAAACGGTGCCTCCCACTCTCAGCCCGCCGAGTCGGTGCAGAAGGATACCATGGTCGATGGTATCGAAAGCCGCTGAGAGGTCAAGTAGCATCAGTGTTATCACTGATTCAGTTGATGTGGCACAGAACTCCAAAGTTTCTGCATTTTATACATATGACGAACTCCAGTCTAGGAAAGTAAAACTCTTTTTTTTATTAACTAGCTTATTTGTGAAGGCTGCTATTATATTTATGCCCCTTCTACAACCTAATATATACATATAAAGGCTATGATTCAATTCCAAAAAATGGCTTTTTTTTTAGAAGGCACAGGAGAGCAAATGTAGCACCTGGTTGCAACTCTTTAAAGCAGCCATATTTTCCCCTATCTCTCACAGGGTATCCATCGAATCCTGAGAAAAGACATGAAGGTTTCAAAGAAGTATAGGCAGGTGTTATGTTCACAGACCTGCGTATGATTGAAACTGAATCAAAAGGGCTGCACAATTCTAATAAATGTATTCAGGAGTTTGACTTATAAAATGTAGGAGATGGGAATTCAATCCAGGAATGAAATAAGGAACAAAGGAGGAAGACTCAGGAGAAGTATTTTTGTATCTAGTGCTGCCACTTAGATATTGAACTAATTCACAAAGGCCTTTCAAAATACCATCTGGATTCGTAACCCAGCAAAACATCCAGTCAATAGCCAGTATAATGTAGAGAGATAACAAGGAACCATGAGTTTGGCAACATATTCTAGTACATACTTGATTGCTTATGTGTGTATATATGCATGTGTGTAAGAGATATAAAAAAATAAATGAAAAAGTGAGACGACGAAGAAGAAAGATATCTAAAGAAGCAACTTCCAATCTTCTTTGCAGCAGATAACAGAACATAAACAACAGAACAATAGAATTGGAAGGGATCTTGGAAGTCTTCTAATCCAACATCCTGCTCAAGCAAAAGACCCTATAGTACCATTTCAGACATGTGTCTGTTCAATATCTTCTTAAAAACCTCCAGTGATTGAGCACCCACAACTTCCAAAGGCAAGCCATTACTAGCATGATTATTCACCATTTCCAACCTCTGAAATTACAGTATATATTTTGGATCCCGTCTTCCTGTAAACAAGGCTTTTAAATCAGTAAATCCCCAAAACCACAATTTTTGTCCATTTGCAGCAAAAAGTCCATAAGGGGTTTCCATTCTTTTATTTTAAAAAATATTGTTGTTCCTTCTTTAATTAGACAAGTCAATTTAGCCATTTCAGTCAGTTCTACTCTCCTCACATTCCACTCCACCATTGTGGGTATCTCTTCTAATAAATTTACAGGAACCCACAGTAGAACAAATAAAAAAAAATACCACTGGTCCCTATATTTGTTTAAAACTTTTATAGTCCAAGCTTTTAATGTGCTTTTTGCTGCAAGTTAATTCCTGGGGGGGGGGGGGGGGAATCTGTTCTTTTTCTGTTAAACACAGAAGGTCCAGTTAAACTGCTGTTCCAGAGAATTCTTTAGTTTTTAAATAGTTACCATCCTAAGTGCTTAAGAAAGTGGGACTTGGTATCCATTAAAGGCTCCATTGAGGCTGCAAGTCAGATCTTCCTTGGTTCCAGGCACTTCACTCATGAGGTGCCTGCAGAATCCTTTTGGGTGCTGCAAGCTTCCTCATAAGGAACTGCTATCCAGAGCACACATGGGCAATCTTTTTAGCTTTTCTTTGTCTGGAGAAGTTGTGTAGGAACAGCCTCGCTGGCAGGCATAATTCCATCCTCAGCATCCCTGCCCTTTCAGAGAAGCATCAATCCTCCATTTTTCTCACCTGGAAGTCTCTATATCTGATTGCATTTGTATTGATGAAACAGTATAGTCCAATTATAAATCTCCAATATTGAGACTAATGCTCCAATATATTTTCTTGGATAAAAACTGGACAGGTACTCCTTCACTTAATTATCATAATTGGGACCGGCAACTCTGTTGCTAACCAACACAGTCTTTAAGCAAGCCATCAGATGATTATGACTTGTAATTTTACTGTTGGCTTCTTCATTGACCTTGCTTGTTGGAAGCTGGCTATGAAGTGTACAATTGGAAATCCCATAACCGCAGGATGCTGTAACCGTTGCAAGTGCAGGGACTGGTCATAAGGTTATTTTTTTCAACACCATCATAATTTTGAAGAATCATTAAACAGGGCAGTCATTAAGCAAGGACTACCTGAGGTAACCATGTGCTTGATATCAATAAATGTAGGAAAGAGACTGGCAGAACCAGGGGGAGGAGTTAAACTAGGCATCAGTTTAGAATCATTTTGTAGCCACAAGCTAACTAAGTCCAACCCACCCTTGTCTGCCATTAATACTAACTAGTTCTGTCCAGGTGCTAACTCTTAGTATCAGGAGATTCCTGTGTATAGGCTGTAGTAATAAATCAGTTCATTAGAAGCTTTACATGTAAATCTGATTTTTCACACTTGACAATAAATAAAGGACATCCTTTATTTCATCACACCTAAATTTTTTCATACTTTGCCCCCTCAAACAAAAGCAAAAATAAAAAAAAATCTTCCTCCTTCTTTTAAATATGAACCCGAAAAAATGACCATGTCAGTATATAATATGGATAATCTTGCCATGGCTAGTATGACTGAATTGCTTTGACATTAACTGCATTTATTAACCAAAAACAAACCTCGGGGTGAATTTAAAATTGTGCAGAAGGTGTTATGTCTAAGCCTGGTAAAGAGCAAAATGCTAAGGAGTGTCCGGCTCCACATCCAATTAAAAGCAGCTCTGAAGAACTAAGAGGTTCCACAGGCTGAGGAAGACAAACATTTTCTTCTGTTTCGTTGCCACACATGCCATGCTCGTTCCATCCCCAGGAAAAACACTGGTTACCTAAGTAAAAATGAAAAGAAAAAAAATAATCAGCATATTAAAGCAGCCAGTGAAAAATCATAACATCCAACATCCTAGTGAATCATACTTGGCAAAGCTTACTAACCTTGCCGTCATAAAAAAAAAAGAAGGTATACAGATAGTCCTTGACTTACAACCATTCATTTAGTGACCATTCGAGGTTACATCAGCACTGAAAAAAAGTGCCTTGTGACTGTTTGTCACACTTGTGACCACTGCAACATGCAGTGTTCCGGTGCACCACTAGGGGCCGCTCTAGGAGCGGAGTTGTTGGTTAACGTTGATTGGTTGCCTGTTTTATTCCGACTATATTTCAGCAGCTGTCAGACCTCGTTCCCTCAGAATTGTTCTAGTGTGCTATTCCTTACAATAAATGAGTTATGAGTTATCAGACCTTCGTCACGCCTCAGTTACTACCCGCACGCTATTAAACATAGCACCCATGGTCACATGATCAAATTTCAAATGCTTGACAACCGGTTCCTATTTATGACAGTTGCACTGTCCTGGGATCACGTGATCACCTTTTGTGCCCTTCTGACCAGCAAAGTCAATGAGAAAGCCAGATTCATTTAACAACTGTGTTAATAACAACAACTGTCGTGATTCACTCAACAACTGTGGCTAGAAAGATCATAAAATGGGGCAAAACTCACTTAACCACTGTCTCGCTTAGCCACAAAAATTTTGAGCTCAATTGTGGTCAAAAGTCGAGGACTACCTATGCTAATTTACAGGCCTTCACAGGGATTATAAATTACAATGCAAGGACTGCAATTGAAATGATTATTACATTGTAGATCATTCGTAATACTTCAGAGAATTATCTGAAGTAGAATAAATGTGTGGTGGGAACTTTTTAATTGCAATCCAATTTTGCTCATATAACATTTCACAATTTTCCACGATATCTTCACTATCCTTTGTCTGATCAAGAACCAAGATTGATTGTTAGTGGTATTTAGAGATAGAAATTCCGTATAAAATTCTCAGAAACTTAAAATAATCTGATGCCAAAGGGAACTTTTTGTCTGAAAAGAAGCAATTTGCTTGTGGGAGAATTATTTCAGCTACTTTAATGCTCTTTTTTGGCACTTACCATCGAAGAAAAATACTTACAAATAAAATGATTTTCTTTTAAAAAAAAACTTTCATTAAAGTATCTACATGAAATTTAGTATTGAATAGATTTATCCAGGGAAGAAAATTCAGCTGAACAATAAAAACCAAACAAATTTCTAATAGCATCTTGGGGAGTACTTCAACCACCAGGGAAGCAATGTCTTTTCTAATTGCAAGAAGCAGCTCTGTTTACATCAGCTGTCTTTGTGAAAAAGGAGATCTTTATAGCAGTATTTCTCAACCACATCAATTTTAATATGTGTGTATTTCACTTCCCAGAATTCCCCAGGCAACATGTAGGCTAAGGAATTCTGGGAGTTGGAGTCCACACATGTTAAAGTTGAGAAACTTTGTTTTGTAGAGTTTATGAGGAGCTCCATTCTGAAAGAGCAAACTGCAATTTCCCAGTATTTTATAAAAGATTTGTTGAATTTTGACAATGTAAATCTCAAGTCACATGTGGCAAGAAAAAAATCTCTAATGAGGCTTACGGACATATACTTTTGGCCAAGCACATTCATTGTCAGTCTTGCCAAAAACGTCAGTATCTAAAATCTAAGGGAAAAAATAATATAAGGCACTTGTGGAAAGAATCCCCTTGATTCCTACTTTATTTTCTAGAATTGTTACGGCTCTAGCTGGTTTTTTCCAAAGTCAGCAAGAAGAAATCAGTATATGCTTGTGATTTCAGACTCTAGTACTAAATGCCCAGAGGCAAATCAACAAAAAGATATTGCCGACGAATTGCTCAAGTGTACAATAGTGAGGAAGTCCCTGGTGAAATTCTCATGGATCCAAACCCAAATCCATCCAGTTGGCTAAAGTATTTGTACTTCCACTTGGATTCAGGTCTTTAAACGTGAATGGGACAAAACCAAAAGGATTCTTGTCGTGAAGAATGGACCAGTAAAATTCCAGATCCAAAGACCTAGTGGACTATATTGTCACACAAAGGAGGAAATGGCATGACCTCAGTGACATGGCATAGGAGAATTTTAAACCTGTGCAAGACCCCAATGAATGTCATTATATTAAAGCTGCAATGAAATCTCTACAAGTGTTGCTTTTGCTGATATTCAGGAATGTAAACTGCAAACTACAGTAAGTGGGAAGAGCCATTTACCCTAATCCAGAGAATGGAATCTTTTAACTACAAAACAGACTTAGGGATGAAAGAACTAAGTCTATCTTACAAACTACATGAGAAGATGGGGTAAGAGAAAAGAGTTAATTATTAACAATAATTGAATTGTGTAGCTCACAACTCAAAAAAGTTAGCAAAGCAATTGTGTAGCTCCATGTCAGATGTATACAAATGATTTCATTTTCATAGAAAAAGCAGAAATACTGCTAGAAAAATTCAAAGAATTTACAACTAAATCAGGCAGAATTAGTAGAGTGCATGCTTGATATGAGGGACACAAAACCAATAAATCAAAATCTTAAAGCATTCCACAAAGAGTCAGAAACATACTGCAGAACAAAGTACAGAATATACAGAACAAAGTACAGTTAGATGCCATTGATCATGTGCATGTTACGTGTATTTTTAATTCCCAAGCCAAATGTTGAAGTTAGATTTTGTATAGAGCCAATTGAGCTCAGTCAATTTTGACAGTTACCCTATGCCAAAAGTAGATTATCTCCTTATCAGTTACAATGGGGCAAAATACTTATTTACTATAAATTTATGTAAGGGATAGTTGTGAGCTCCCTTCAAGGAAGTGTCCAAAGAGAAAATATATTTTGCTGCACCTTTTATTTATTTACATAGCATATGGCGATGGTACATTAAGTCAGGAGTCTAAAATGTTAATACAGAGTAGTAGTTTGGCTGCCTAAGATTGCTAGTTCATTCAGTTCACGTTCGCACAATATCTAAGGTGCAACATAGGGGTAGAACTAATTCCGCACACAAAGCAGCTAATGGTGTTCTGCAGGAAAGTCAGCATCATTGGTGTCTTTTTTTCTCTGCCGGTTTTCGCCTCAAGTTGGGCAGATCTGGCATGGGTTGGTTTCCTGCCTTTGCTTTTAACCCTACTGGAGTGGTACCAATTTATCTATTTGCATTTGCATGCTTTCAAACTGCTAGATTGGCAGAAGCTGAGGCAAGTGACAGAAGCTAACCCTGTCACGTAGTATTAGGCTCGAACTGCTGGAGTGCACCTGAACGACTGTTAAGAGTTTATGCTTTCAGCTGTAAATGGAGCTCCTCCAACCTTCCAGAGATTCATAGGCAACATACTTCCAGACCAGGGGAAGCTCACCTAGATGATATTTATTTAAAGCTCTATCTGGGAAGAATGTGTGCCATAGTTAAAAGATGTTATTTCCAGTTTCAATGCAGGAGGCGTAACTATCAATTCAGCTAAATGTCACCTGAGTTTTTCTAAATTGCATTACTGAAGTTACATAGTTGACCAGCAAGATGTTAAGCCACAAGAAAATAATTTGCAAGCTATTCAGCAGATGCATCCTCCAAGAACAAATCAAGATCATTCCTGGGATATTTGAGATATTATGGATAGCTCATTTTTTTTCACCAACACAAAAGCCTCATAGACACCTGAGTGTGAAAAAACAACTTTTCAAGAGTTAAAAACTGCTTTATATCTTCTCTTAAAAGGGCCAGATTTTAAGTGTCCATTTGTTTTGCATGCTGATGCATCTGATGTGATCAGAGGAGTTATGTTAATACAAAAGATTAATGATGGTAGCCATCCAATCTTATATCTTTCAAGAAAGTATTTATCAATAGAAAGGGTATTGTTAGCCCTATAGGGTGGATCAGACTAAGAAACCAATCCCATTAGGTCTAAAGATATTTTCATTTCAAAAAAACAATCTTCACAGAAGACCCCTCCCTCACTTTATCTTCATATGAATTCAGGACAGTCCTGTCTGAGGCGTTTTCTCACATTACACAGAAACCTATGCTCTGAAGTGAGTAATGGAAGCTTTATAGCTTACCTGTAGGGTGTGAATTCAATACAATGACATACAATCAACCAATAGTTTGATTAGAAAAAAGTGAAACTTCCTAATAAAAGACTTGCACATTGTTACTTGATCTTTCAACCACTAAATGCAACAGGTGGAAAACAAGCACCAAGCTACTCCCTTTCTGTCTTCATACGAAGCTGACCCAGAGACAGCGATCTGTACACTGTTATCACTGACACCGGTGAAAGTCCCCGTCCTTTTCATAAAAGAGGAGGGTCCCATGTTCCACCATAGCATCTTCACCAGTAATGGGTTGCAAATCCTGTCGCTACCAGTTTGCTCACGCGTGACACTTCTGCGCATGTGCAGAAGCATCCGGGGTGGGTGGGCAGAGCCTCCCGCTGCTGCCGCTACCGGTTCGTAGAACCGGGCTGTACCGGTAGCAACCCACCGCTGATCTTCACCTATTCTTACCCAAAGAAGAAGTTTGTTTTCACTTTGCTGATACAGAGATTACAGTAGGAGTTAGTTTTGACTCTCATGGGAAAGCTCTCAGTAAAAGATGCCATGCTGACATTAGAGGTGGGATGAAACCCAACTAGGGAAGAGAAGAAAGCTGGAAATGGAAATAATGGCTGGTGATTCAAATGACTGAAATGGTTGGGTTGCTGGTTTTAGTAAAACCCCAATATGGCCTGGTAAACCTGGACAGGACTAGTTCTTAGGCAGCTAAAAAGAATGCTGAAAAGAATTGTTTGGACATGATCCAAAGAAGTATCTGCAGAGGGAGAGATGCTGTGCAGGTGGTTTCTGGTGGAGTTGAAGATGACAGAAGAGAAGACGATCAAGGGTTTACCATGGGGAAAAGAACCACGAGATAACAAGTTGCTAATCTGATTGGTGGAGGATGCTACCAATATAACTTTAAGCCCTTTCCTAACTCTAGTTTAAAATACTTTAGTATTTAATAATATATAGAAGGATGTATATGTGCAAGGTGCATACATATCTTAAGTTCATAATATAACCTTCTATATGATTTGTGTTTAAAATGGCTTTGAGCTAGAAGTTAGAGTTCAGAGGGGAAAATGCTCATTTAATACAACTGCAACGGACTCTGTCAGTTGGGAGGATAGAATTGTTCACAAAGAATGCAAAACAATTAGTGAAACTGTGTGACCATTCTAATAAAATTTGGCTAAAATTGCTTTCTATCATCTTTTAAGTGAATAATAAAGGGGGAAAACACTGGAAAACGGTGCCTCTTTCAATCAGATCCCTTCAACCCATGTGCAGATCCCATGGCACATTGCCTGTAGAAAGAGCACTCGCACAAATGAGACCCAGTTTTAATTAAAGCACTTTGCCCCATGTTATTAAACTTTTTGTCCAATTTTCTGTCCTGATGAGTTAAGTAATTGTGATTGATGAATGCTATTAGCTGATGAAACTGATTGGTTGATTATTTTATTTTATGTTTTATTAGACTATTTATTTATGAGACTAAAATACCACTTCCTTACACTTTATCCTTGGCCCTCAACAATTAACTTCAATGCATTCAGGAAAGAGGATCTTCATTCCTTCATTCCTTAGGGACACCTTTTTCTTCCTTTGGGACAACCATGACCTGGATGACTGAGAATCTCCATAGAGATTCTGGAAATGGCCATTTGAGTGAGCTATAGTTAGTCTTCAACTTATGGCCAGAACAGGGGTGGGTTCCGGATTCTGCTACTGCCAGTTCGCTCAGGGATGCGCCACGCGGGCGTGCGGGTGTTGCGTGCTGTGTGCGCACTTTGTGCACACGCGTGCATCAGGGGTGGGTTCTAACTTATCTTGCTGCTGGTTTGCTTCCTCCTGCACCACATGGGCGTGCACACACATCGGCGCGCGCACATGCACAGTGGCAAAAAAATCAGAAAAATCCCCCCCCCAAAAAAACCCGAAAAGAAGATGGTGATGCATACGCAGTGCCGGAAACTCAGCCATAGGCACCGCCGAGAGAACCAGCTCAGGGGGCGTGGCAGGCCTGGGTTGCTGCCGGTTCCAGCGACCAGGCCGCCAAGTTACTAACAGTTCTATAGAACCGATCCGAACCGGTAGGAACCCACCTCCGGGCCAGAATTGGGACCATAAGTTCCATCGCTAAATAAGGAGGCTATTAAATTAATGATGCCCAATTTGATAATTTCTTTTTTGCATTGGTTGTTAAGCAAATCACTGCCGTTAAGTGAATCATGCTGTCTTTTAGCAATTCTGGCTTCCCCCATTGATTTTGCTCGTCATAAGCTGGCTGTGGAAAAGTCACAAATGGCAATTACATGACCTTACGAGGTTGCAACCATTATAAATACATGCCAGTTGCCAACCATTCAAATTATGATTATGTGACCATGGGGATGCTGTGAAGGTCATAAATGCAAGGACCTGTTGCAAGTCTCTTTTTTCAGTGCCCTTGAAACTGAGAGCAATCACTAAATGAATGGTTGTAAGTCAAGAACTACATGTAAAAGCAGAATGAACCATGTGTAGATCTGCAGTGTGTGGTGTCCCTTTTTTCTTCTTCTAGCAGACTCCCTCTGCGTATCGCGTCCACAATGCTTGCAATTATTTCTCAATATTTTTAGTGCGTAATCTAAACCTTTTTTCTTTGCCTGGGCATTTCAAATGGGAAAACAATCATCCTTTATTTGTAAGTTAACCCAAAGGAAAGTTGGAATGGGATTCTATTACTTATTTATAATTTATTTATAAAATTTATTTGCCATCCATCTCGCATCCAATGACTCTTCTATAAGTTTTCATAAGAAAAATTGATGACTAACATCCCGAAGGATAAAGATAAGCAAGAATCCACGATAGAACATTCTTCTTCAGATAGCAGGTATCTTGTCTGGCAGAGAAACCCTTTGAAGTGAGCTAGTCCCACATTACAGTTACTTTATGGTTGATCTGGAAACCCCCGGTAACCATTTTGTGAGAGTGCCCAGAAAACAGGTTCAAAATACCAAATACGCTCTCCAGCCTCTGCGACAAGATGAAGAGGTTTCGGATTAATATTGTGAATCATAAATAAAAAATATCGTCCATCAAGTTATTGATGGATCTTCATTGCTTTGAAGCAAAATGCAATCTATTACCCATCCGTGAAAATGAATATTGGGGAAATCTCCTCTAACTATCTAACTCTTAATATCACAAATGGTGAAAAGTCTGTTAGATGAGACATAAGACGTTAATGTTTTATGGGATGCTAAGTTTCAAGGTGCAAAGTGTCTTCCTGAGCGCATTTATTATTCAGCTGTTATTTGGCAAATAAGAACAACCACACAAAAGCTGCCTTCAGTTGCAAAAGGGACCACTTGTGATGTAACTTAGTGCACTCTGTTTGGTGTGAGACACTTTCTCTTTTTTCGTGTGTGTCTCTCCTTTTCATATCAAGTGATTCAGCAGTTTATTTCTTTTCAGCTGTACATCTGAAACCAGAAGTGGGAATATCGACATAGAATGATAAAAGCTATTCTTACGTTGTAACAGGGATAGTTTTGCGTGTCAGAAATTCAGTGAGAAAACATGTTCTCTTTTTCTAAGTTTACTCCGCTTATTTGAACAAGCAGAGGATATGCATTAGAATAGAATAGAATGAGCTGGAAGGGACCTTGGAGGTCTTCTAGTCCAGCCCCCTGCTCAAGCAAAACCTATACCATTTTAGATAAGTGACTGTCTAGACCAGTGATGGTGAACCTATGGCACGCGTGCCACAGGTGGCACGCGGAGCCATATCTGCCGGCACGCGAGCCATTGCCCTAGCTCAGCTCTAGCGTGCATGTGCACTCCGGCCAGCTGATTTTCGGCTCGCACAGAGACTCTGGGAGGGCGTTTTTGGCTTCCAGAGGGCCTCCGGGGGCGGTGGAGGGCATTGTCACCCTCCCCAAGCTCCAGGGAAGCCTCTGAAGCCTGGGGAGGGCGAAAAATGTTCCTACTAGGCCCACCAGAAGTTGGGAAATGGGCTGTTTCCAGCCTCCAGAGGGCCTCCGGTGGGGCAGGGGAGGCCATTTTCGCCCTCCCCAGGGATTGAATTATGGGTGTGGGCACTCGCACATGCGCAATAGCGCGCGCGCACGCACTTTCAGCACCCAAGAAAAAAAAGGTCTGGACTCTTCTTAAAAACATCCAGTGTTGGAGCACCCATGATTTCCGGAGGCAAGCTGTTCCACTGGTTAATTGAACTCACTGTTAGGAAGCTTCTCCTTAGTTCTAGATTGCTTCTCTCCTTGATTAGTTTCCAATCATTGTTTCTTGTCCTGCCCTCAGGTGCTTTGGAGAATAATTTGACCACCTCTTTTTTGTGGCAGCTGCGCAAATACTGGAATACTGCTATCATGTCACCCCTAGTCTTTCTTTTCTCTAGACTTAGGACAGGGATGTCCAATCTTTCGGCTTGCCTGGGCTGCAATGAATGAAGAGGAATTGTCCTGGGCATATAAAATATAGTTAATGTATAGTAATAACAAGCCTTTTATTTTTTTTTATAAATTCTGTGGGGCTGCATTACAAGCTCTCCAGGGCTGCATGTGATCTATGAACCACGGGTTGGACATACCTGCATTAGGATCTCAGAATTTGGCTGCTTAAATCATTGTTAAACCAACCAGACAAAGGTCTCCCTAGTTGTAAACTGGGACAATAATATAACTCTACCCTTAGACAGATTTAGTTCGTAAAAGTTTCTCAATTTTAATGCAAGTAGTTATAGCTGCATCCTCTTCTTGCTTGCCAAAATTGGCTTATATTTTTTCCCAGGGTTTAAAAAAACGTATTTAAGCATAGCATAAATATTTATCAGTTTTACATTACCACCAGTACCCTGATTTAGTTGGAATGTGGGCCATTTGAAGAATGGTAAAAAAAATACTTTTCCAGCTAAAAATCAAGGAAAATTATTAATCCACACAATTCAGATTTCAGTCTGAATTCAGTCACATAATATGATAATGAAACAATAACCAAGATTGAAAGAAGGAGAAGCGGGAATGAGCTGCGTGATCAGCATTCCTTGCAGAGCTGCACTTTGGCTAAGTCAAAGATCAGAATAATTTTGAACAGAGCAGAAGATCAAAGAGCTACAATTACAGAAGGTCTTTTTTGTCTCTTGAAATAATTGTATCTGTGAATATAAGTGCATGCAAGGTGCAAGAAATTTTCTCTGCCAGTATAGCCTTTAACTGAGGTTCTGAATATAACGTTAATGACAGTTTTTAATACAGAACAATTCACTGAAGATAAGAATGGACAGCAGGCGTTGATTCTGTCAGCTTGTTGGAAACCCACATCACATCTGAAATGGCAAATTACATATTGGGTTCCTGCCGGAGCTGCCCAATACACGACTCCGGTAGGGAGCGGCGGATTTCGCAACCGCTCCGGAGCCCTCTCTGCCGGTCCACCCGGCGCGTCGCAATTTTTTTCCGCTGATTTCCGCTGATTTTCGGGAGATTTTGCTTCTGTGCATGCACGGAAGCAAAATCGCGCCAAAATCTCGTGACGGGATGCGCGCATGAGAGAGATTTCAACGAGATTTTGCCTCCGCGCATGCGCAGAAGCAAAATCGCGCCAAAATCTCTCACTCGCGCACGTCCCCTCACGAGATTTTGGTGCAATTTTGCTTCCACGCATGTGCAGAAGCAAAATCACGTGAGGGGACGCGCGCGCGTAGTGGGGACGTGCGCGCGTAGTGAGCACGCACGCCACCAAAGCGTAGAGGTGCGCGCGCATGGCTCCAGCAGTGAGGTAAGTGAGCAACCCGCCCGATACACACACACACACACACACACACACACACATACATACACATACATACATACACATACATACATATACGTGTGTGTGTGTGTGTGTCTAACAAAAATAAACAGCCTTTTTGTTTAAAAAAATTAGTTTTCCAGAAGAAAAGACATTTCTCCCTCTCTCTTTTTTTTTTAGTGCCAGTGCAGCCCATTTTCATGTGCAAAGACGTAGAAATGGAAAGATGCTCAATTGTTAACATAATTCTGCTGAATCTAATACCCCTGCAGCATACTTGCTATTTTGAAAGGACAGAGATGCTGGGTTGCTATAGAAACAAGGCGGCAAGTCTTTAGATTGCTCATCCCTGAAGAGCTACCCTGTCAATATATTTAAAGACTGAAAATAAAAATGTAAGCAGCAACAAAATGTAAAAGAAATTTTGAACAATTGTTTAATACTAGCCCCTCAGTTTAGGCACAGTCATGCTCTTTCTTTCCCAAAACAATGTCTTTCAATAATCTATAGTATGAAAACGAGAATCGTCAACCTGCAGTGATATCCAGTTGAGTTACTTAGACGCATGCTCACAACGTAAGGCATTAGTTCTTACTATTCCTTTTATTCTCACACATGCATTGTTATATAATTAATCATGAAAACCAGATGGGTGACTTTGATTCAGCCAATCTCTCTCAGTCCAACCCACCATATACCGTATTTTTCAGGCTATAAGACGCACCGGTGTATAAGACGCACCAAGATTTCAAAGAGGTAAGTAAGAAAAAAAGGGGTTTTGTCCTCCCTGGCCCCCAGGAGCACTCTGCAGGCCTCCCAAACCCTATGTGCACCCCATTTTTTGCAAAAACGGGCCCATTTTTCACCCATTTCTGTGAAAAATGGGGTGCACAGAGGGTTTGGGAGGCCTGCAGAGTGCTCCTGGGGGCTGGGGGAAAGCAAAAACACCCCCATTTTGTGCAAAACGGCCCATTTTGCGCCCATTTTTTGCAAAAACGGAGACGTTTTGCCTTCCCCCACTCCCAGGAGCACTCTACTGGCCTCCCAAACCCTCTGTGCACCCTCTTGTGAAAAACAGGCCCATTTTTAGCAAAAATGGGATGCAGGGGCAGGGCTTCGGGAGGCCAAAAATGGCTGTATTCGGTGTATAAGACACACCAACATTTCCACCCTCTTTTGGGGGGAAAAGGTGCGTCTTATACTCCAAAAAATACGGTAGATAGATGATAGATAGATAGATAGATAGATAGATAGATAGATAGATAGATGGATGGATGGATGGATGGATGGATGGATGGATGGATGGATGGATGGATGATAGATAGATAGATAGATAGATAGATAGATAGATAGATAGATAGATAGATAGATAGATAGATAGATAGATAGATAGATAGATAGATGATACATACATACATACATACATACATACATACATACATACATACATACATACATACATACATTATATATAACCCTGACTTGAAGGAACCCCCCCCCCAAAAAATCCCTCAAACCTCTTTAGACTGAAGAGATGACCACCTCTTTAATAGAATATGGCTCTGAAAGCTGGAGCTCCAGTCTTCTTTGTAGCCAACAAGGAACTACTTGGCAGGCAAAAAGGTCAGAGACCAAAATAAAGGGTTGGTTCCATAGGAAATTGGCGAACTAAGATTGCCAACACATAGCATTTCAGGCTGCTTCCCCAAATACATCAACATGTCCTACATTGCCTGACATTTCGGGTGAGGCAATGGTGAGCTAAGTCATCTCCAGAGGATGGCCAATGGACTGGCAATGAGCTTGGTCCAAACGAACCCTCTCCGGACAACAAGAGGACAAGAGACTGCCTGCTCTTCATGAGGAGATCACAGGAGAGAAGACAACTGACAGGTCTGAACTATGGAAGATGAGAGAAGCCATTAAGCTCTCAACCAAGGCAGAACTTTTAAGGACACTGGATTGTCCACCCTCACTTTTTTAAAACACCCTTGCTTTTGAAATCTGTTTAATTTAATTTTCTTGCATCCAATCCCTGAAGGTACAGGAGCATTATATGAAGGGGCAGCTAACTAAGATGGGACTCCATGTCAGATTTCGATAACTCGTTTTAATGGTTACAGACCCTCCCCCACCCCACTGTGCCAGAATGAAGACAGGGGACAGCTGTACAGACGAGATGTTGGTTACAGGATAGTAACTCATAACACTGTTACGTATCTGTCATATCTCCACTCCACAGAAAAAGCAGACTGTTCACTGGAGAGGAGGAATACAAAAACCCCGTTAAGGTCTTCCATTCTACCCGTGTGAACATTCAACATTTTTTGCGATGGAAATGTGCCAATGGTTAAAGCTTTCTGCAGTTATAGCAAGAACTCTCTGGAGGGTGGCAGTTTAATTGCTGCATATTATCTCCCATTTTTTTAAAAAAATCATTAATATGTGTTATTAGGCTAAATCTTCATTTTCTAAAAAGGAAATAGAGTAGCAGTTTAATGTATTAATACATCTTAGCAGTCTATGATTCTATGCAGGCTACAGAGATTAAAAGACAATTTGCAACATATGAGAACATTCCTGCCTATTATAAGAATAGGTGTCATTGGAGAAAGCAAAATATCCAATCCCAGAAAGAACTTGCCTATAAATAAAAATAAATATGTAAAAACAAAAATAACAGAAAACAGGGCTGACATAGTGAGAGTGGCAAATGAATTAAAATACATTCCCTTACACATCTACAGGATAAATTCAAAGGTATATCTTCTCCATGGCAACGTAATTGTCTCAAGAATAAGACACCATTTCTAAAAAAAAAAGTTAAATAAACTTCAGCTCTTGTGTTATGATATTAATAACATTTTAAAATAGAAAATAGTGGCCCGAGAGAAGTTAAATATCCTTCTTTTTAAAAGATGTATATTTTTTTTATTCTTATCCAAGATGAAAAAATTTAAATTTTATCAGCAAATACACCTTTTAGCAACATAAGGAGAATTCAGCAGAATCCAAGGGATGTTAATTGTTTGTTTGTTTGTGTTTGTTTGTTTGTTTGCCATCTGACTCCAACCAACTCTGAGTAGCTAATATAAAATATTAAAAACCACAAAATATGGATAATGAACAAAAAAAACAAGAACAATATTAGTTACAAAATAATCACAAGATGGCAATCCAACAAGAAAACAAACATATAACCTCACAAACGGGAGAGGCCCATCCACCTGATGCTAATAGCCAGATCTTTAAGGGTTTTGGGGAACATCATCAGCTTAGGAGCCATACAGATCTCAGAGACGACCTCACTGCAGAGAGGACTCTAGTTTATAGAGAGTAGCTGTTTACATGTTGCCCCAATTCTGGATGCGTAAAGATGAAAGATCAGGGCAGCCCTTGTTACCGTCACTGCTTTTAGGAGCCACTGCCATACAGCCTTGCACTAGAATTGTAATACTAGAATCCTCAGGTTCTCTGAGATAGTCTATAAGCAGTCAGTTAATGCAGGTGACATCTTTTAAGTGCTTTTTCCCCATATTGGTGCTGTTCTGGGAAATGGGCTGTCTAGATAGATCAATCAATCAATCAGAATAGAGTTTGAAGGGACCTTCGAGGTCTTCTAGTCCAACCCCCTGCTCAAGCAGGAAACCCTATACCATTTCACACAAGTGATGGTCCAGTCCCTTCTTTAAAAAACTTCCAGTAATGAAGCACCCACAACTTCTGACGGCAAACTGTTCCACTGGTTAATTGTTCTGTCAGGAAGTTTCTCCTTAATTCCAGGTTGCTTCTCTCCTTGATTAGTTTCCACCCATTGTTTCTTGACTTGCCTTCTGGTGTTTTGAAAAATAAGTTGACTCCCTCTTCTTTGTGACAACCTCTCAAATCCTGGAAGACTGTTATCATGTCCCCCCTAGTCCTTCTTTTCTCTAAACTAGCCAAACTCAAATCCTGCAACCGTTCTTCATATGTTTCTGTCTCCGGGCCTTTAATATATGTTAGTTGCTCTTCTTTGCACTTCTTCCAAAGTCTCAACATCTTTTTGTTGAGACCATATGTGGTGACCAAAACTGCATGCAGTATTCCAGGTGTGGCCTTACAAAGGGTTTATAAAGCAGTACTAATATTTCAATTGATTTTGATTGTATGCCTCTGTTTATACAACCAAGGATTGTATTAGCTTTTTTGGCTGTTACCGCACACTGCTGGCTCATATTGAAGTGATCATACACTTAAATATGAGAAGGGAGGAAGAGAGATGATAGGCCGAAAGACAGACAGACAGACTGTTAAGGGTGAGAATAAATCTCATAGAGGCGATTTAGATCTTTTCTTGGAATTCAGACAGTTAGAAATAAAGCCGAGATTAAAAGTCTAATAGAAAATATTTATTTCGGTACAAAAAACAATAAAGTCTGAATAATTACATTTTTGCTAAGAAAATGCGACCGTTCCGGTCAAGAGCCGAGTCAAAGAGAAAGAATGGTGGTTTAGGAATGCACACATGCGTACAATTGAGCCGAGGTGGCGCAGTGGTTAAAAGCAGCACTGCGACCTTCAGCTGATTGCTAGTTCAGCAGTTCAACTGTTCAAATCTCACCAGGCTCAAGGTTGACTCAGCCTTCCATCCTTCCGAGGTGGGTAAAATGAGGACCCAGATTGTTGGGGGCAATATGCTGAACTCTATAAACCGCTTAGAGAGGGCTGTAAAGCACTATGAAGCGGTATATAAGTCTAAGTGCTATTGCTAACTCATATCACGTGTTCTGCTTGTATTGGAAAGTACCATAATATTAGGTTAGGGGTGCATCACCCTGCATAAACATACAACTGACAATATTCACTACGTGACACAGACAGATGTAATAATGGCATGACAGTAGGTCGTAACAGACAGGAGACAATCGCAGAAGTTCTGGTATCACAAGAGTTGTTGCATTTATAGATACCTTCTGTTCAGGAGCTCAAGACAAAGCTCTTCCTTCCTCTCCTTTCTCCCCACAGACCTGTGGACTTAGAAAAAGTGACCAGCATGCTTCCATACTTTGGGTGGACTAGAACCTGGGTCTCCTCATTCCTACTTCAATTCCTTAACCACTACATCACATTGCCTTTCAGTCATAGGCTCCTTTTCCATCCTGATGTTTCAAGTTATATAGACTTCACTCTCACAGCCATGAGCCAGTGCAATCAACCGAAAGCAACAATACATAGCAAGAACCTGGCATCATAAAAACAGCATCAGAAGGTGGCTTTTGGTTATAGAGGACAGTAAAATGAGATTTGGTTTTGTTAATATTAATTTTTAAAAATGAAAGAATGTTACAAGGAAGCCTGATATTTGTCAAATAGCTGAATGGCAAGCCAAGAGATTATTTTTACAGATGTACCTTTTTCAGGATTGAAGATCAAACGGAAAACAAACAATAACTTCACTGACAGAGCTTCACTTTTCTGGAAAACACTTTTCTCATTAAACAGTCCTTTAAAAAAAAAAGCAATTCTAACTACCTCTCTTCCAGCCCAACAACAGTGCACTTTTACCTTGGAGCGTTCTGACATTTTCTGCGACCTGCTTAGACACAGGCAGTCTGAGTAAAATATAGGAAAGAACACCAATTGCCTCTCTCCTCTTGCTGTTTCTATTTATTCCCACTGTGTGGAAAGAAATAAATTGACTCCAGGCCTGTAGAATATCAAATATTTAACCAGGCACAGCTTGTGGGGGAAGATGGAGAGGACTTTGGATGCTGCCAGATGCCCCCCTCCTCCCCACTTGTCTCCATTAGGGTCTTTCTCTGGTCAAGATTTCCTATTTCCAAAATAGCCTGCTTCAAACACTAGCTGAGATAAAAGGTGGATCTAATAATATACATATATTGCTAGTAGTAGTGTGGTGGTGTTACTATTATTTCTAGTGCAGGTTTGGAGACTAGATGAATTGTACAGCCTGATGCGCAACCCAAAGATATTTTATTTGACACTCCCATTTTGTTTTCCCTTCACGGAAGTCACAAGAGTGGGGGGAAAGAAATTCTTCTTTTAAAAAGAGATCCTATAAGAAGATCCTAGCAAATTACACGAATCTATGCTACGATGGCCCTGCAACTCAGACTATTCTATATTTAGACTTGCCAAGATGAGTCAGACTCATTCCCAAGGGGAAATACTGCCTGCGATGGAAGTAAAATGGATCACGAGAAATAAAAATGACAGAAAGAATCTGTCAAGTAAGATGCTAGCAGAAATCCCTAAATGCATATACTAATCTGAGTTAAGGGAAACCAGGACTGTGGTTGCCAAAAGCAGCTAAAACCACCCACTCTACCAGCCCCTTATTCCGGAGGGTTATTCAAATTTATTTATTTTTAAAGGCTCTCAAATTAGATCACCGTCTTTGAGATGAAATATTTAGTTGTTTGTATAACAGCCTTTTAATTTAGCCAATGAAGTCATGGCTCAGAGGTAAGTCTGTCTGTCTGGAATAGGGATTTCTTACATGATATGGATCTCCTTCATTAACTACTCTTTTTTTAATTACAATATGAAGCAAAACTGTTCTTGCGTTGCCATTTGTATATAAAGGGGGTTTTCTCTCTCTTCCTCCCCACCCCGCTTGTATCTATACAAACATGGCATTTTCTGGATAGAGAGAAGAAGCCCACTGACCAAGCCCTAGGGGGGGGAAATGTAGTCCAGATGACAAAATTGTATTAATAAAAATCTAGGAACTTTGAAGAATTGCCTTATCAAATATGGAAGGTGCAATTCCTACGAAATTATTTTAAGAAGTGTTGGGAAAGAAAGGAAGTATGGTCAAGGGCAGGCAATTTATAACTTACAAGGCTTGAGAGAAAATGTTAGAACATACAGAAGATAAAATGTCAGTCTCTTGGATGTAAGGATTAATCATATTTGTTTGCTTGGGAAACAGAATACTGTCAGCATTATTTCAGGAGGGTAGCCAGTGTAATCCATTTCAGAAGAAAAAGACTGCAACAAAACCCATATTGTACCTTGACAACTAGCAAATAAATGCTTTTCTATATCTTACATAATTCATGTATATATGTGTCTATACCGTATATGTGTATATGTGTGTATACACACACACACACACCAGTGGTGGGTTCCTACCGGTGCGGTCCACTCTATAGCACCGGTAGCGGCCCGCTGGTGACATCACAGTACCGGTGCGGTCGGTTGCCGGTGCCTGGGCACCGCCTTAAAAAAAATTTTTTTTTTACAATTTTTTTAAAAAATTTCTTCTGCGCATGCCCAGAAACCTGACAATTAAGTCTTTTCCCATCCCTTTGCTTGAAAAGAATAAGAAGCTTGCATTTGACACTTTTCCTTCGCTTTTGCCTAAAGCTTCCCAAAGTGTGCGTTTTCCGAAAGCTTAACCTTTTATACTGTTAATTTTATACAGTTTTATACTGTTATTCTTTAGATGAAAATATTGAGGACTGTTAAAATATACTGTTCTTTTAACAGTCCTCAATATTTTCGTCTTTTAACCTCTGCACCACCTCGGCTCGTAATGCACTATATAGCATTACTGTTGAATACTTAGGCTTACTGTATCTGAAAGATACATAGATTGTCTGAAACTGGAAATCAGACATATATAAATCAATATCAATATAACAAACGTAGTACCACATGTTAAATGAAACATGCCTCCAAAGTAGACTTTAGAAGAAGAATAAACTATGATCAGGAAAAGACCACGACGTCAGGTGGCAGACAGGGAAGAAGCCCAGGTGCCCATCCAAAGCCAATGCCCAGAGCCAGTTGACAGCTCAGTGTTTCATTCTGAAGTCACAGAGTAAACTTTTAAGTAAGCACAGAGCTTGCTAAAATCTCAACCTTTTCCCATGCCTTAAATATATATGCAAGCTTGGGCAAAGATGAGTGGCTGGGATTGGGCACACAGCACATTCTCCATTAGAGGCGCTCTTCCCCTATCCTAATATGTGGTGGATAAAAATGAATGGGATTCCACATTCCTATCTGCCATCAAGAGTTGTGCTGGAGATAACCTGAACATTCCTATCTTTTATTTATTTATTTATTTATTTATTTATTTATTTATTTATTTATTTATTTATTTATTTATTTATTTATTTATTTATTTATTTATTTATTTATTTATTTATTTATTATTTGTTCTTCTATGCCGCCCTACTCCAGAGGGACTCTTAACTAAAAGAGCTTACATAGGGAGGGGGGGGGGAATCGTCCTAAACCTTATGTATGTTTTGGTAAAGTACTATTTTTGTTTTTAATTTAAAGCATCAACTATCCCGCTGATCAGTCTAAAAGGACTCCAATTCTACCACCTCAAACCAGTGGCTGGAGGAGGTTTCGAACTTGATGAAGGCGAATCAGCTGAAGCTTAATCCAGACAAGGCAGAAATGCCGTGAACAGGATCACCTGGACAGAAACATACAGAGGCTGGATGAAGGGCATGCCTCCTCTTGAAGGACCAAGTGAGCAGTATGGCAGATTGCAGGACTTAAGTCTAGGGAAGCTTAAGCGATTACAGCAGATGGGACGCACATATGAACAGTTTTGTACCACAGATCAGAAAATGTGGATCTTGACTTAAATCATGCATGCATCAATTATCTCCAGATTAGGCTTCTGCACTTTTCCCTCCACAGGACTGCACTGGAAAACAATTCACAAGCCGTTCAGTTATTTTTGGAACTAAACACTTGTATAGTATCAATACTATACTATTCGCATCAGATTCTGATCCAGTTCAAAGGGTTGATAAACTAAAATCTTAAACTCTGTAAAAGTAACTACAGCCATATGAGCCTGCACTAATCTTAAAATCAGCATCAGAGGCCTTGCTGGCTAGTCAACTGCTGAGAAAAAAAATTGACTGAGATAACAGACTATGGACAACACAGACAGGATATTTTTCAGTCATAGCCCCTAAAGCGTACAAGTTCTTTCAAGGGAAGAATTTTTGTTTCAAGTGACTTAACTGAGATGATTCTATTATGGCTGCTGCTGCTGCTATTATCAGATTCAAGATTAATGATTTCTATTCTTAGTTTTGCATTACTGTGCACTGTTCACATTTGCTAGACTGAACAGTGCTAAATGTTTGTAAACTGTAGTTATTGTTCAATTGTTTTTTGGAATGTTTGATGTCTACGCTTTGCATTTTAAATTGTGTCATATTCTGGAATTGCAATTTTACTATATTCTCTTTTGTAAGGCACCATGGAAGGACAATGTCCTTTCAGGCTATCTAAAAACCTTAGTAGAAAATAAATAAACATTAGTTTATATCACGGCATTGGTATTCCATACTGCTTCAAGGAAATATGTATGTATGTATGTATGTATGTATGTATGTATGTATGTATGTATGTATGTATGTATGTATGGCTTATGTTCCAAACAGTGAGTGTGGAAAACCAACCAAGAAAAAAGAAAAGCAAGAATGGCAACATTAACAGGGGATGTACAGGTAATCATTGTTTAGCAACCGCACTTGGGTCTGGCAACTCTGGTGTTAAGCAAAGCACTCACTAAGCAAAACCCCAACTGTGCTTACGATCTTACTTCTGCCTTCTTTTCCTTTACAGATCTACGAAAGTCATCAAAGCGAGGATTGGTGAGCAAAGTTTTCATATCTGTCGTAACTGCAGACAGTCGCTAAACAAGGCAGTTGCTAAAAAAGGACCACCAATATATGAACATTCAGAGTTATGCCAGAGGCTTTTTCCGTGTGGTCTGAGAAAAATTATGAAAGCATATGAAAATACGAAAGTTTTGAAGCGTTTCTTTTTCTGTGCTTTACTGAAACAGAGGCAGTGATTTTTTTTAAAGATCCATCAAAGGCGCCACTGCCCTCCTTTCATTTTAAATGCTAGATTCGGTCACTGCACTTTAGTGAAGGCAAAGTGACCTGCAGCATTCTTCACAAGCAGGACCAGGTTACCTCCGGGACCGCATTCTACCTCATACTTCCCTTCAACCGGTCAGGTCCCACAGAGTGGGTCTCCTCCAGGTCCCGTCAACCAAACAATGTCGGCTGGCAGGGCCTAGGGGGAGGGCCTTCTCTGTAGGGGCCCCTAATCTCTGGAACCAACTCCCCCCAGAGATACGAATTGTCCCCACCTTGCTGGCCTTCCGAAAAGCCGTGAAGACATGGCTCTTCCTGCAGGCAGGGTTCTGAGACAACTTCATCTTGGTCTCCCCCATGTATGTATGATTTTGTATACTTTTTTAAATGTATTTTAAATTGTTTTAAATTATATTGTTTAGTGGTTCTTCAAATGTTGTATGCCGCCCTGAGTCCCCAGGGAGTAGGGTGGCATATAAGAATCCTAAATAAATAAATAAATTTACAAGGAAGTAGAGTTAATTGCTAGGATGGATCCTTTGCCTTCCTCCTTGAAGTAAACCTAGTATTACATTATAATATTTGGTGATTTTTCTTCCCTCTACTTTCCTCCTTTTGTAAACAGCTCAGGAGTTAAGAGAAGGAAAGGAACAGAGAAAGCCAGAAAGCTGCCTTACACTGCATGAGAATGATGTTCTCCAAAGCCTAGTATTACTAACCCTGAGTAGCAATAATTCTCCAGAGTTTCAGGCAGGAATTTTTCCAGCTTAATCAAGAGATGTCAGGATATGGATCTGGGACCTTTTGCGTGCCAAGAAGGACCCTCCCCCTGAGATACTTATCAAATTTCATTCTCAAGGGGCATGATGAACCCAGCACTTAAAATTATAAACCAAACAAAGAAGTTAAATCCAAAGGATTTGCTTAGCACTACAGCCGAATAAAACTAGCTCTTGCATTCTACGTAGGAGATAACTATAGAAAATAAGCAACAGAAAAAGTAAGAATCTCTGCCTATGTTGGTCTTAACAACTTATATCCCCAGATCATGTGGGACACTTGGGAAGCATCTTTGAACTCCGAGAAACACCTCAGGGCAATGAACTAGCAGTGACAGTGATCAAAACAGACACTCATTTGTTGGTACAGATCTATTCAAAGATGCATCACAACCTACAGGATCAACCAAAGGCAACGTGGATTTTACATGCTCTGTCACCCAAGCCAGTGAATATTATAAAGCTATTGTTTGTGACAGGAATGCTCTCAGCCCTTCCCTGAATACAGATTCACCCTGAACATCAAGGTTTCACTTGATAGAAAAGGCCATCTCATCCTGTAAGTCAAACAAGTACAGCACTGAGAACATCAGCACGCCTGTAATGAATAAAATACTTCACAAAACAATCCAAAAATAGGTCTGCCCACCTGGGGAGGAGAGACATAAACGTATTAGATTAGATGGAATGCATGGTGTAATAAAGCTTTTACAGACCTGTTAAAACCTACCCAAAATCCAGACCATTAGTGCTAACCTGACACTGTCGGCTTCAGGTAATCAGTCATTGGAGGAGAGGGATACAATTCCCTTATTCACAAACTCACAAACTTTTTAACTTTATCTATTGTAAACAGTACTTTTTAATACGACCAGGTATGTCCGACCAGGTATGTCATGAAAGAAAACAATGTTCAATAATCAATATAGCTTTTAGGGTTAGAAAGACAAAATAAACTAAAAAGAGAGAAATTCAACAGGTAAGCTGGCACCACAGGGTACAATCCAAAAGAAACTCTATTTAGGTAACTAGTAGCTGAGTGCTTGGGAGCCTCCATTTGTAGTGTGTGGACCATCACTTTAGGGCAATTTATAGCAATAGCAATAGCACTTAGACTTATATACCGCTTCATAGTGCTTTACAGCCCTCTCTAAGCGGTTTACAGAGTCAGCATATTGCCCCCAACAAACTGGGTCCTCATTTTACCGACCTCAGAAGGATGGAAGGCTGAGTCAACCTTGAGCCGGTGAGACCTGAACTCCCAAACTGCTGGCAGCCGGCAGTCAGCAGAAGTAGCCTGCAATACTGCATTCTAACCACTGTGCCACCGTGGCTTTATTATGGTAATAATTAGCTGCCCAATAGTTCCCAATCTTATTTCCTAAGATGAAAAAGGTGATAGAGCAGCTAATGACAGAGAAGATACCTAGGAAGTAATCATGCGGCTCAAAAGTTAATTAGGACAAATATGGAATGGAGGCCTCCAATTATGGCTTATTTCTTCACATACATTATATGAGACAGCAGTAATACCCAGTAACTGAGAGTTGACTATTATAATTCTTTTTTTTAAGGTACAGCAGTCCTCATTTAGCAACTGCTGCAGACAGTGACTGTTCGCAGTTATGACTGTAATGAAAAAGTAACTTTGCAACCAATCCTCACATTTACAACTATCACAGGAAACCTTCGCTTTTCAAGTAGGCAGACTCTAGCTACCCTACTCTCACCCAGGCCCTCAGGGGGAAATTCAATATGCCAAGCTAGGATCCACTTCCTCCCCCATCTCTCACCTTAGAGTTGATGTCAAGCCCCGCTAAATAAACCAACCAAGAAATGAACACTCTAAGGCTAAAACTATCTTTATTAGTTGTTGTGTGCTGCCCAGAGTAACTTCCAGTGAGATGGGCAATTACCTAAATTCAAGTAAGTAAGTAAGTAAGTAAGTAAGTAAGTAAGTAAGTAAGTAAGTAAGTAAGTAAGTAAGTAAGTAAGTACCGTATTTTTCAGTGTATAAGACGCACCTTTTTACCCTCAAAAAGAGGGTGCAAATTTGGGTGCGTCTTATACACCGAATGTAGCCCCACCCAGCCACCCCCACCCTTTGGCCTCTGCCTGCCAGCAATTTACGTCTTTGCAGCAAACAGGGCAAAGCCTTATTAGCACACTAAGAGATTACTTGCCTCCCGACCTACAGCTGACAGGCTTGCAAGCCACGTAGTAAAATGAAACTAACTACGGTGGCTGTAAGGAGACAAAATGCTGGGAGATAAACTGCTGGCAATGTTACACTGCTGAAATTGCAAGGAAGTAAGCTACACTGCTGTAGCCTAGAGGTACAGCTCTTGCCTCACAGTCAGGAGGTTGTGAGTTCTATTCTAGGTAGAGACAGATTCTGTTAATATGTTATTTTGTTAAATGTTTGTAGAGTGTTCAAATTATAAGACTTAATTTTTAAGACTGCTTTATTATTGTTCTAGACAACTTAACAAAATGAAGAAGCTTTTTAAAATAAATTCTTGCTCTGAAGAGACCCAGTGCTATTGTATCTTCTTTTAAATAGCAGAAAGCCTTCCAGAAAGCCACATCAATTATAAAGATCTGTAAAAGTATAATCTGAAATGTCCTGTTTTAGTATTAAGTATTAGTATTAAAATAAGGCAGCTGAATTAAACCCTGACTTAGTCATGTTTGGAGTAGATCTATTTAAATAATTGGGAGGAGTTAGTGTGATTACATTTAAGAAAACTTTCTGGCATTAATATACTGCCATAATGTACATTTCTCCAATTCTTTGCTATTTCTATGGGTCAAGCACACATGCACAGAAATACAGAGCAAACAGTGTATATCATCTGTGCTGTTTGCTGTTTGGCAAATTGCTGGAAGGCAGAGGCCTTTTTTTCTTGTTTTCTTCCCCCAAAACTAAGGTGTGTCTTATACTTCGGTGCGTCTTATACTCTGAAAAATACAGTAAGTAAGTAAGTAAGTAAATGGCTATAACAGAAACTTGTGCATCCTCCTCCCCCCCGCTTTATACTCATGTAAATTAAAGGGGTTTCCACCTCAGCTGCTTGCGTAAATCTGGTTTGATGACACCACCAGTTGTTACACTGGTTTTCAACAAAAATGTGAAAATTTCGAGAATCTAACAAGTCCTATATATTTCATAATGTTGATCTATCTTGATATGCTTTTTATACCAAAAAGTACCGTATTTTTTGGAGTATAAGATGCACTGGAGTATAAGACGCATCTTAGTTTTGGGAGAGGAAAATAGGGGGGGGGGGGAATCTACCTACCAGGTATAAATCTGGCTAGCATCCTTAGTCTGTTCAGCTTCAGCACATTATTTTATCCTCTGGTTAGGGCTGAAAAAGCCTTTTTCAGAGGGAGTAGGAATGAAAGCAAGCCTGCAAAGACTTAGGCCAGGAAAAACTGCTTCGGAGGGAGTAGGAATAAAAATAAATGCAGCAAGCCAGGAAGATCGTTAGCATTGCGTTAGGGCTGAAAAGCACCGCTTTTTCAGAGGAAGTAGGAATGAAAACAAGCCTGCAAAGACTTAGGGCTGGAAAAAACCTTTGGAGGGAATAGGAAGCCGGGAAGATCATTAGCACCTCGTTAGGGCTGGAAAAAATGCTTCAAAAAAGCTACATTTGAAGTATAAGACACACCCAAATTTTCAGCCTCTTTTAGGGAGGAAAAAGGTGCATCTTATACTCCAAAAAATACGGTATAATACTGCCCAAAATATGTAGGATAAGTGAATGCAGTTTATTTTTTTAAAGAACATGCTTAAGTATATAAGAAATTAAAATCCGAAAATGTCAAATGAGAAATTTTATTTTATTTATTTTTCACATGCTATAAATGGAAAGCTGGCCTTCATGATCCAGAAAAATAAAAGAAACTACAATAAAAAGAAGAAGAAATCTTAGCAATGAGAACTGAGCTCTGCCAGCTCAGTACATACAATTCAGTACATGTAAACTTGTATTTTAACCAACTTAATTGCAACCTGGTTATTTGGAATTGTATTGTTTTAACTCTCTGTGAAGTCCCAAAGCAACTATGCCCCAAGTTTTGCTCTGCATTTGAGAACAAGAATATACTGTTGTTGTTTTTTTTAAAAACCAGTGATTTCACAATGGAAGATTCAAGGACTGATCATACAATAATACTTAACCTGGTTTCTCCACCTTGGAGCCATCTTGTTACACAAGTAAACAAGCCTGGGGGAGGGGAGGCAGAGCAGGGGGGATGCTTTTTATTTTTTTGTTTATAGGACTGTATTTCCTCTGACCTATTTTTTTTAACTAAAAATAGTCCTTCTTAGGTCACTACTGCAAATTGAATTCCGCTGCTTCATTGCCCATCTTAGTGAGCTGCCTACACACAGAGCTTAACTCATTCCCTGCTAAACAGAGGTGACTGTTCCTTGGCAAAAAAAAGTAGGCATTCAAAAGAAGCACAGTTTCAACAAAGCCCTGCTAGAATATTTCACATACACATTTATTTGGATTCTAAATTTAGATTCATAAGTTTATGGATTCATAACAAAATTTTGCACAGAATTGTAGAATGTAAGTGTTGCAAGGGACTTTGGAAATATCTAATTCTCTGCCAAATGCAGGAATTCGATATTTTAGCATTCCCAACAGACGGCTATTAAATACCTTCAGTAAAGAACAGTCCACCTTCTTTATTGATATAGGACTCTTACAGTTATGAAAATATTCCTGATTCTAACCAAAATCTACTTTTCTGTAATTTAAACCCATTGTCCCTCTCTTGTCTTCTCAAACAGTTATGAACAATTCTGCGTTATCTTCCACATGGTAGCCTTTCAGACATTTCAGAACAGTAATCATGTCTCCCTATTCCTTTTCCTTCCCAGGCTAAACAACAGACTTTCAACTATTCGACTAAGCTTTTCCTTCCAGGCCTTTTATCATCTGGGTTGCTCTTCATTGGACAATCTCCTTCCTAAAATGCAACCAAACTGGACGCAATATACAAAGTGTGGTTTGACCAACATGGAATGGAATGGAATGGAATGGAATGGAATGGAATGGAATGGAATGGAATGGAATAGAATAGAATAGTATAGAATAGAATAGAATAGAATAGAATAGAATAGAATAGAATAGAATAGAATAGAATAGAATAGAATAGAATAGAATAGAATAGAATAGAATAGAATTCTTTATTGGCCAAGTGTGATTGGACACACAAGGAATTTGTCTTTGGTGCATATGCTCTCAGTGTACATAAAAGAAAAGATACAGTACATTTGTCAAGAATCATGAGATACAACACTTAAAGATTGTCATAGGGTACAAATAAGCAATCAGGAAACAATCAATATTAATATAAATCGTAAGGACACAAGCAACAAGTTACAATCATACAGTCATAAGTGGGAGGAGATGGGTGATAGGAACGATGAGAAGACTAACAGTAATAGTAATGCAGCCTTAGTGAATAGTTTGACAGTGGTGAGGGAATTATTTGTTTAGCAGAGTGATGGCATTTGGGAAAAAACTGTTCTTGTGTCTAGTTGTCTTATCATAGTTCTTTAGCAGGTATTCACCTTCAAACACATCAAATTCTTCCCAAGAACCTAGGATGTCATAATATATCAGCATAGCATATGTGTGATTCCAAGCACTATGGCTTTTTATAATTGACAAATGGAAATTTTGTTAATGTGCCAATTTTCTAAGTGCAGTGCAAGACTTTTGGTATGGCACCCAGCATGCCAATAACTACCAAAACCATCCTGGTGGGTTTATGCCATAACCTTTCATTTTTTATTTTCAAATCTTGATATTTCGTGTTCTCCAATTCTTTGTTTTCTATTCTACTATGCCCTGTTACTGACATATCTATTATTCAAACTTTCTTCTTTTCAACTATAGTTAAATCTGGTATGCTATGAGCCAAGATTTTATCAGATTGTATTCAGAAATCCACAGTATTGTAACTTACTCATATTCTATTATCTTTTCAAATCTATGTTCCCACCAATTTTTCATTATTGGCACATGATAATTCTTATCGATAGTCTGGTGAAATCTTTTTGGTCACTGTCAGTTTGTGCAATTTTCTTGCACAAGCTGAGTGTATGATCTACTGTTTCTTCTGTTTCTTTGCAGAATCTGCACTTTGAATCATTGGATGATTTTTTTTTCATATTTGCCCCTTGGCTCTGCATTTGTTTGAATAATTTAATTCAATAATAATTCAAACAATACAAATAAATTGAATAATTTATTATTGTTGTTGCTGTTTTTATTGTCTTCATTTTATTACAATTTACTATAGGCCACCAAACTCCAAAATGACTCTGAGAAGCTTTAAAGTAAAAAAAACTGCAAAAGCAAAAAATAAATTACAAGCAACCTTAAAAATAAGATACAACCAGATATATCTTGTAATACAGGCTCCCTTCACTCAGCCACAAAGCCTAGGAGAACACCCAAATTTTAATAGCTTCCTGAATGACATCAAGATACTCAAGGGATGGTGTAAACCAGGAAAGGAGAAACACCACAAAATGGTTCCTCCCACTCTCAGTCCTTGCAGCTAGTCCAGAAGGATTCTGTGATTGACAGTACAGAAAGCCACTGAGAGATCAAGGAACATGAGGATGAATGCACAATCTCCAGTGCATTTCCACCTCAAATCATTCACAAGTGTGGCTAATGTTATCTCCCTATAATGATCCAGCTTGAAATCTGACTGAAATGGGTCCAGATAATCTGTGTCCTTCATGATCCTTTGGACCTAAAGCCAACCACCTTCTCAACAAACTGCTCTCAAAAGGGAAGGTAGGATGTGGATGGAAATTACCTAAACCCATTGTGTCCAACAATGGTCTCTTGATGAGGGAGCACAGTACAGCGTCCTTCAAAGCTGAAGGGACAACCCCCACCCTCAAAAAAGTAAATATCACTGCATGGTTAACTCCCAGACAGTCTGGACCAACCAAGAGGGACCTGGATCTAACAAAGAGATGGCTGAACATACAGTCTGGAAGAACACTTGTCATTATAGATTGCCTAGGTTTCTCATTCTACTTTTCCCACTTCTTCCAACTAATCAAACCGGATGTCAAAATATTTAGTAGATGAATTACCAGCATGAATTTGAGAGATTCCCCTACTTGAAATAAGAAGTAAAATGATATTAACAATATTAACAATAATTACTATTATTTTTACTGCAATATGAACTGTTGAAAATCATCTCAAGATACATCAATTGTTAGATTGCATTCTAATAACTTTTCAAGGGGGAGAGGGGAAGCAGAGAAAGAGAATTACAGTCCAGGCATTTTCTCATTCGTTCCTTTTAATTTTAACTTATTTTTGTTCAAGATAAATTCAGCATTTGTTACGGTGAATTGGAGCATGCTGTAAGTTCAAATGTTTCATTTGTCCACAGGCCACTAGTTCTTTTTAATATTGTCAGCCCTGTAGTATCCCAGCTATATTTGGACTTTTTATAAAAGTCCATTTATTTCCATTTTCAAAGAATTGCTTTCTAAAAGAAACCTGGTACAATACAGAAACAGATTACATTTTTGGAGATTGTAGATCCATTTGAACTTTTCTATCCCACATGGTTAGTAGAGAAGCAAAAAATCAAAAGTGGACTATCAGAATACCCAGAAAAAGAATGGCTAAAAATCTTATGTGTAGACCAGGATGAGACTAGTTGGACTAGAGTGGTTAGGGACCATGCTTACCATACACATATTTTATTTTATCTACACACACACACACCGCAATTCTTAATCCAGGAACAACTTTTCCTGAAAAGCTTTCTGATATGATTATTTATAGGACAGAAAGCCTCTGGAGAAGAGCCAGTACTTGTCTGAGCTTGCATGGCATTTTTATAGAGGAAGAGGTTGAACTCCTATCACTTCATCATTCATTTTGAAAAGTAAATCAGAATTCTGATAAACACGAGCTGTTCTTTGTGCCTAGTAGCAACTGTCCCACCAGGGATCTGTCAGAAGCAAAACACCCACAAAGCAGGATTTGTGACAAAATTTGTTTATGCTTCTGTCTCAGAAAAAAATGCCATTGATATTCCTCTAGTCACTAAGAGGGCTGAACAAGATGTTATTTGCTATATAATTAAAAGAAGTGCCTTAACCAGGTAGCGTCCTGTTCTGCTTTATACTATGAAATATACTGTATAAGCAGCTTAAACTTTCCTTCCAGCCACTTTCTGAAAAATCTCTCCCCAAAGGTTTAAACACATAAAATTTGAAAAAGATAAACCTCCAGCTGGTGACAATAGAGTGTTGTCTTTTAAAATCCTGTGTGGAAAATTTATCAAACCAAATGGGAAGAGAAGCAGCCTTCTGTCTGCTCATGGTGGCTATCATCTGTTTATATTACCACAAACTATAATCAGAAGAGTAACTATTATGCACTATACTTTTCATCTCACGTTAAGTCATCATGTAGGTTGCTTGTCTTTTGCTTAGTGTGATTTGCAAACGACTTCATGAATAAACTATAATTAGTTTAGGGCAATTTAAGCCTACCACTTGGACTCCTGTTGTTTTCTTATTGATTGTATGACTACATATGATATGCAACACATGAAGACATTGTTTGTAATTTCCTCGGTTTAAAAAAAAAACTATTTTGCCACACCCAAGCTCAATTCTAACCAATCTATAAAGATGTAAGACAACTGCAGTTCAAAAGATTTTCTTTAACACCAGTCCCAATTACTGGAGGAATTACTGTATTCTGGGGTTTGAAGTCTATACTTCTCGAAGTTGTTAGGTTTCAGAAACAGTTATTTAGACCGTTCAACATTTCATTCTCAATCCTTAAATTGATTATGCACTTAAATCACTGATCTGTATTTTCACCACGCCAAGCGATTATTTTCTTACCCTTCACTGTCTATGCCAGAATAGCTAGATTCATGCAAGATGTGAAGGCAGCATCAAATAAATTTAAGGGTGTTCTCTGAACCCAGTAGTCTGAATGTATCCATTGGGTTCAGACAAATCTAAAATTCATCTGATGATAGCTTTGTGACCTCAACTGTTCTAGAAAATCAGCTTTCTCAGATGCCCTGAGAAGCAGAGTTATTAGAAATATAAGGATCTCAACATTTCACGATAGGCGAACATAGGGAAGCCCTGTATAACAGGGCAAATCTATCATGATTAACCTGCTCAGCAATTTCCATCAATATCAGAAAATGTGGATTCAGGTAACATAATAACAGAATAACATAGTTGGAAGGGACCCAGAAGGTCTTCTAGTCCAACTCCTTGCACAATCAAGAGACCCTATACCAGTGATGGCGAACCTTTTTTCCCTTGGGTGCCGAAAGTACATGCGCGTGCACTATCACGCATGCGCGAGTGCCCATACCAATAATTCAAAGCCTGGGGAGGACAAAAACGGCCTCTCCCGCCCCCCAGAGGCCCTCTGGAGGCTGGAAATGGCCCATTTCCCAACTTCTGGTGAGCCCTCCCCATGCTCCAGAGGCTTCCTTGGAGCCTGGGGAGGGCAAAAACGCCCTCACCCATCCCCCCCGGAGGCCTCCAGAAGCCAAAAACGCCATCCCAGAGCCTCCATGTGAGCCAAAAATCAGCTGGCTGGCACGTACATGCGTGCTGGAGCTGAGCTAGGCAACAGCTTGCGTGCCGGCAGATATGGCTCCGCGTGCCACCTGTGGCACGCGTGCCATAGGTTCGCCATCACTGCCCTATACTATTCCAGACAGTAAAATCCCCCCACTCATAAATTATGGACAGTACAAAATGTTTATTATGGCGGGAAAAGGTGTATTAGGCTATCTCTTATAATTACCTGACAATGATACACTGTCATTGTTCAGCCACTGACATATTGGAGATAATGATGATTGAAAGTCAGAGCTTGCTGAGCTTTTTAAAATATCTGATTAATGTCTACATATACATTTGGTTTATTTTAATTTTTCCTTTCAGTAACAGCTGTATACATATGTAAGTTCTGATAGTTAGATTTTCCTGAACAAGAAACATGTTAATACCTCTTAACTTGTTCATAGGAGGCCAGCATGTTAAATGACTTGGCTGATATCTAAATTGCAAGGCTTTGTGAGATATTGTTGCAAAGTATCATTGCAAGATGTAAGCCCATGATGGCGAAGCTATGGCACGCGTGCCGGAAGTGGCACACAGAGCCATCTCTCCAGGCACGCCAGCCATCGCCCGTTGCTCTTTTGGGTTCCAGCATGCACATGTGCGCCGGCCAGCTGGTCTTCGTGCCTGTGGGAGCGCCGGAAACCGGAAGAGCAGCTCCCTGGCACGCATGCGTGCACTGGGAAGATGAGCTTCTGGTTTCTGGTGCGTGCATGCATGCCAGCCAGCTGGTCTTCCCGCATGCATGCGAGCCAGAAATCAGAAGACCAGATGACCGGTGCGCATGTGCATGGTGGAAACCAGAAGCTCAGCTTCCCGGCATGTGCATGCGCACCGGGCAACTGTTCTTCCGGTTTCTGGCGCTCCCCTGCGCACACACATTCCTGTTTTGGCACTCGGTGCCGAAAAGGTTCGCCAACACTGATGTAAGCTGTTCCAAGTAAAACTGCATTCCATTAATATAGAATACTATGCTGTAGTTCCCCCATCTCCTAGCGCGGCGTCCTTTTTCCTCTGCTGACCGGAAGTCTGGTTTCCCCACCATAGAGTCTCCTCCTAGCATGGCATCCTTTTTCCTCTACCTGTCCTAACCGAAAGCCCTATCAATTATGGAGCTGACCAGCGACAGGGAGCCACAGCAGAGGGATGAAAGAGCCACATGCGGCTCCAGAGCCGCGGGTTGCTGACCCCTGGCCTAGATAAACTATTTTTTCATCTGTTTAGCTTATAGTTCAAAATTTCTCAATCTCTGTTTTCATGATAATCTAATCAACCATAAACTTACATTCTTAAAAGCAAATAATTATGTGACTTGTAAAGCCTCCCTCTGTGAGAATATGAAAACAGAGTAAGTATAAAAATAGTTTATTGTTAGATCCTGCATCTACATAAAATACATTAATTTTAAAATGTGCCTTTTCATTGTAAACTGTGCTTGGCAAAAATTCCAAAGATTTTGTTGATTATATATTCACTACAAAGCAATGACACTATGCAAATATCCATATTTTTTTCTCTAGAGAGTTGCTTTTCTTTTAATCATTGCAGTTAGCAAATGTAAATATTAATTATGCATATTTATATTTGTTTAAATCTGCTTATCCAGCTAAGATCCCTTGTATCTATATCAATCCTTCCTGACATAATTCCCTGCTAGCTCTGTTTTATTTTGTACTGATATTTCTCACCTATTTTATTCTTCTTCTGTTTTGCTCGGTTTTCACTTGCAGAATAAATTTGGCTGCTGCCTAAATTAGAATGTATTATTATAATACCACTGAACAAGGATTTTGACAATAAACAAATTGAATGGTTATGTCTATCTCTTACTCAAGCATACAAATCTTGATGGCACAGTGATATAAATACTAGACCTAAGGAATAATATTTGGTTGTTAGGAAGAATTCCTGCTAAGTACCCTTTAAGCAAACTATGGATATGATTAGGACAGCTAGGAGAAAGGAGAAGTTGTTAACATGCTGCATGCTGATCTTTCAGGAAGCTCATACAATGTAGTCTTAGTCAAGGCAGAATTTATCATGTATAATTGATAAAAGTAATACAAGGACATGCTGTGCTTCCTTGCTGTACACAAATGCTCTGTGCTGGGTGAAAAGATCTCACCACTAATAGAGCATTAAGAGGGAAATCACTGCAATCGCAGGCACTGGAAACAACAGGTTTTTGTCTGTATGTGAGAAATTATTAATTGTATTATTTGAGATTTGTAGCCCAAAGCTTTGCTAGTTAGAATTTCACCAACAATTCCAATTACTTCTGGTGAGGACATGATGAGCTGAACGTCCTTGAGATGGTGTTGCCGCAGAAATCAATGTCCAGAAGGCAAATTCTGGCCACTTTCAATCTCTCCAGAAAAAGGAGAGATCATGAGATTGCTCATATGCACTCTGGATAGCTACTCCTCATGAGTGGATTGCAGGAACCAAAGTTTTTGCAGTAAACTCATGATGGAAGCGGCTGAGAGTCAAGGGAGTTCCATCAAACTCAGAGCCATTAACATAGTAGTGTATATGGACAAAAAAGCTTAGTTGAGCCTCATTTCTTTATCACTTTTGGAATTATATTTTAATTGCATTTCAACTATTAAGGACCTCATGAATGAAGGCAAATATACATGTCCCAAGATAATGTTGCAAGATCGACATTTACTCTTCCAAACTTTCAGACTTGTGCTGGAGCCCATCTTCAGAGAACTTCTCTCTACTGGGATATGTGCTTTGGGCTATTCTGTGAGTCGTATTTATGTGGTGCCTTCCTATTGGTTGATTGGTGTGTTAATGGCTGGCAATTGGCTGTGGTTTCCTTGGGCTCCCAAGCCCATGGCTCCTAAGTACCTGATAAGCTGATGGTAAATCAGCATTTGTGTTCGTTGACAGAATTAAGAACTTATTAAAAACCTTTACAATGAGGGAGTTTCCTTCAATCCTTGAATAAAGAAGCACTAAGGACAAGATTAAGGCTTTAAAAGGAGAGGATAAACAATAAAAAAATGCTTAGAATCTTGATTTCAGAAAGTTATTAAGGGTCCAGAGAGATTTGAAATTAATTATAAGAAACTTTTTTAAAGAAAATTTTAAGAAATCTGAATGCTCCAACACTGGAAGTTTTTAAGAAAATGTTGGATAACCATTTGTCTGAAGTAGTGTAGGGTTTTCTGCCTAAGCAGGGGGCTGGACTAGAAGACCTCCAAGGTCCCTTCCAACTTTGTTGTTGTTGTTGTTGTTATTAACCTTTCCACGGGAAAATGTGGTTTAGAAAAGAACAGAAAAAGATAGGAGCTTGAAGGTTTGACACTAGAAGGAACTATGAGGAATTATAGGTTACAAATAAAGAACATTTAAATTCAAATCACTAATACAGAATGCAGCAAAACATTTTAACTCTGGATGAATTCAAGGATATATGGGAAGAATGGATTCAGAAGTTAATCTTAAAATTGTCTGTTATGGAAAAACTGGGTTTAAATGAGGTTATTAAAGAGGAACAAATTTTACTGGATAACACCCGGACTGAGGCAAATTCAAACCTGGATATATTTGTTTGTTTGTTTGTTTGTTTGTTTGTTTGTTTGTTTGTTTGTTTGTTTGTTTGTTTGATATTTAATATTTCTTAACCACCCATCTCCCTCTGATTTAATAATGACGAGTTATAAGAATGATACGGAAAAAGATGTTACAGTGGATATACAAATGAAATGGCTGATGTCTTAATAATTAAAAGGATATACAAATAACAAACTAGAAGAAGGACTGGGAAAATGTTCTTATTTTGGATTTATAAAAGAGATTTGTTAAAGGATTTTCAGAGAAGAGACAAAAAGAAAATAAAAAGAAATCAAGTTCTGAGACCTTATTTAAAGAGTTTAAATATCAAGATTGTTAACACCAAACAGAAATTTTGGTGTTAACAGTTGGTTTATTTAATCAAGGTTAAAATATTTCTGGTAGCCCAAACTTTAATGGCTTTTTGCTGATTAGGACTGAATGACGAAACTCTAAAGATCTGGAAAAAGATATTTTTGGTTGTATTTTTAGAATAAGCAATCAATTACTTTGTAAATGTAAAGGGAAGAATATATATTTCATTTAAGGTTAAATTATATATTTTGCTTTTTTGCAACTCTTTATGAACTGTTGCTAACTAGGAATGTCAGGTTTAAGAATTTGTTTATAGAAAAGAGATGAGATATAGGAAGAAATGATTGTTTGTTGTATTCTCAGAGAACGTTTGTATTTGTCGTAATGAAGGGGAAAGTCAAAATTTACTATATTATTTCTCCTGTTCAATTTCTCTTTATATTTTCTTTTCCACACTTTCTATCCCTTTTTCATTCTTTTCTACTTTTTTTAATTTGCATTAGTTCCAGAATATATAGCTTAGAATACTTTCTAAATAATTTGGTCTACAATTTGCATAAAGCTAAAAGAGGAAGACTTCAGAACATTTAATAAAAAATATCATACTACTTACCAACTATTGCTAGATTGTGCTCTGAACCACATGCAATCTGCAAAACAAATGATAATAGAATAGTAAACTGAAATACTAAACAAGAGAATGCATTCCAAATACAAAACTTTAAAATATTATACATTTTATATTATACATTGATGATCAAAAATAAACTTGGTATTGAAAGTCATACTGCCTCTCATCTTGGGGATCATATATAGCAATTATATCACAGGTAGTCCCAACCATTTTGCAAAGAAGTCCAATCTCAGGGGCACAATGTATAAAATAATATTTTCTTTTATCTATCTACAAAGTCGCAACCAAGGAAGTTTGCAGGGAAATGCTTCATAATGACAGGAGTGGGCTGCTGGGGGTTTGCAGGGGTTCGGGAGAACCTCTAGCTAAGATTCTGTGCAGTTCGGAGAACCCCCAAATCCAACTCCTGGCTGACCCCGTCCCGCCCCTCCCAGAAGTCCCCACGCGGCCCATTTTGGATGCAGGTAAGTGCAGGGTGTGCGCGGAGTCTCAGGGAGAGCGAAAAATGGGCCTACCTGATGTTTGGGAAGGCCGGAGGGCCTCTGGAGCCTGGGGAGGCCGTTTTTGCCCTCCCGGAGACTCAAGGAAAGCCTCCGGAGCCAAGAGAGGGCAAAAATGCTCCCCACCACCACCATGGTGCAGGAGGCCGACTAGGCCACGCCTACCATGGCCATGCCCACCCAGCAATCGGGCAGAGAACCCCTTGCTAAAATTCATTACATATTAGATTCTTGATAATTAACATTAAGTAACCATAATACATAACCATTTTAAATATGACAGAATTAATAAATTGCAAAAACTGACCAACCACATTAAGATACTTACTTTGTCATTCCCCTAAAACTTTGTAAAACAACTCTGTCTTTACCAACTTCATCTGCTTCCCTCATCTTTGACAATGAGGAACTACCACTAATTTCTTTCATGATGTTGATCCTCTCATGAGTTGATCCTCTCATGAGTTCACCCTAATGGTACCTACAAGTGAAGCCATTTGGGCAGCCATGACTTGGATGACTGAAAATCTCCATAGACAATGAAAAAAAAAATACTTAAAACATCTTGAGGGGATTACACCTGTTTTTAGTTTTGCTGCTATGCTTATTCCATCTGAGCCTGCTGAGCTTTTTATGTCTAGCATAATAAGACATTTGCTTGGTCTACATATTTTTTTTCCTTAGAGATACAAGCACAAGATTATAAACTTAACCTTTTTTGACAATGTAGGTTTTTTTTTCATTTCCTTGCTCTCATTTTTTTTCTCAATCCATCTTTGCTATCTAATTTTCTATTATTATGTCTACTGGATAACCACCAAAAATATTTTCATTTCTTTTTTCACCTTTTAGAGAGATAGGCATTTTAGAGGGATTCAAAAGAGAAATGACCAATTCAAGAACTGCAGTAAATTTTATTTTTATCACATTTATCATATTAATGTGAAGCATTAATATTTCTTCAGCTGCCAAGAATCATTCTGGTGGAGATAAGACATTTAGGTGTGGGCTGCCCTACAGCTTCAAGATTGTGAAACTGATAATTTTTTTCTATGAATAAAATAAAATAATCTACTTTTCTACAACAGTGTATCTCTTCAATTGCTCTGAAAGAACTGTCCAAGGTATCTGAAAACTAGGAAGACTAAACCTTCGGTCTTGGATCTTGTAATGATAGAAGCATAAATCTACATGTCTTTTACAGCACTGGGATTTCCCATCCTAGTCCAAACAAGAAAGCAAGGAAGAGTCCAATGAACAATTTCATCAATTTTTAAAGTGTTTAGCTTGTAATATCATGTTTCATTTTTCTTTTTCAATTTAACATTTACATAATAGGATTGTTACATAATATAATTAAGACAGTCACCGTTTATTTATTTTTTTATCATTACATTTATATCCCATATCACTATCCAAGAGACTTAGTTATTGTTAGCTTGTTTGAATAGAATAAGACAAAATATCATATATCAAAATACATATCATTCAATTTTCTGAGACCCATAACTTACATGTTTTGGTCATCCTATGGAAAATCTGTATACGGGATGTTAACAAAAGACAGTTTATTCTAGAGCAACTGTTAAATTATTGCCCTATTATAGTTATTGGCTTCAAATCTTATTTTAAATATGATATATACAGTGACACCTTTAAAAGTTTTCCTTTTGCTTTTGATAGCATCCTATTGACTTCTTTCTTGCATTGTATTCTCTCTTTAGGACAAGCAAGAATCAGATGGTGGGTTTAATTATTCTGGCCATGACTTGGTTTACTAGACTCACAGACAAAGATTATATATAGAAAGCTACATGACTTAAAACAGCTGCTCAAACCAAGCTTATTCAATAGGAAGTATGGATGTTGAATAGCCAGACTGGCATAGAGCTGGGCAACAGCCAAGAGTTTTGCAGTATTTAGGCAAAGAAACAATGTCTTCCTAGCCAAAAACTTTAGAAGAAATCATAGCTACTTTCAGATAAATTAGGACTACTGATAGTTATAGGCACACACAAGCAGAAGAGTTAATTCTATGTGGAAATACTCGCCCCATTGAGAAATTCCCCTGATTGCAAAAGGTTAAAAGATGAGGATTTAAAAAAAAAACAGTCAGTATCTTTCCTCTCATGTATACCTGCCAGTCTGATTATCGGTAATTGCTAACATAAGGCTTAAAGATAAATATGTGTTATGGTGAGATTTTAGCAGAATTGTCATGCTTCAAAGCCCACTGCAGATTTATATTTCTGAGCAGCCTTTCTGGTCTTGTTTTCCAGATCTGTTTCATAACAATCCCATCACCCCTAGACTGAGGATGATTTGGTGTATAGTCTAAGGCAGTGATGGCGAACCTTTTTTTCCTCGGGTGCCGAAAGCGGGCGCCCATGCGTTATCGCACGCACATGCGTGCCCACACCCATAATTCAATTCCCCCGCTCCCCATCCCACACACATGCATGTGTGACCCCCACACACTGCCCCACCCCCCACACATGATGCCCCCTGTTTCCCGACTTCCAGTGGGCCCGGTAGGCCCGTTTTTCACCCTCTCAAGGTGCCAGAGGCTTTCTTGGAGCCTGGGGAGGGCGAAAACAGCCTCCACCGCCCCCCTGGAGGTCCTCCGGAGGCCAAAAACGACCTCCCAGAGCCTCAGTGCAAGTCAAAAATCAGCGGGAGCTGAACTAGGGCAATGACTCGCGTGCCGGCAGATACGGCTCCGCGTGCCACCTGTGGCACGCGTGCCATAGGTTCGCCATCACGGCTCTAAGGGGTCTAATGGGCTCTGGGCTAGGACAGGCTGACTTCATAAACCTTCTTCAAGTCCTTTTAACTGTTTTCACAGCACCAACACTGTCACCAACTTTTTATACAAAGAAAATGGCAATATTCATTCTTTTCTGTTCAACTTCAGGGGTCTGCCTTTTGGTGCCTGTAAGACCCGACTTGCCAACAGATGCACTGAGCCTACAGAAAATGGAGGGAGAAGTGGCATGGAGGAGGCTTGTTTGGTTGTGTTTTTAACTATCGAAAAGGTTAGTTTCTTCATGATCCAGGCAACACCATTAAGAGCTATATTGTGGCAACATGTTTCCATAATCTGCAGTGTCTGTGAAGCAGAACCCATATGGTGGAGAGGTTGCACACACAATACACGTACAAAAGCAGCAGTTTCCATAGCAACCAAGCCACAGCAAAATGCATCAGGACAGCTCTTCACCCTCTTACCAATATTGGCTAGCATTGTATGAATCAGCTGACACCTAGTGTCTGTTCGAAACACTCCCGCGTGGAACACATTCCAAGCACTTTCCTACAGGCTGTTAATACCTTCTCCTATGAAAAGACAAGGGAACATTTGGTTTTTCAAGCCACCTTCCCCCAAAAGAAGGAGGAAAAAGGAGATCAAGAAAGCTGATAATCATTTATGCATATGGGCCTTCCCCCAGCAGCTTCGTTCTTTTAAAACTGTAAGGGTGCCAAAACTTGTATAGTTTATTCCACAGATATGCAAAGCTACAGCCGGCTTCTATCTGGAAGGTAATTAGTATAAAATTGTGCAAAAACTGGTAAGATTAAATGCATCCAGATAATCTGATCCTGAGCTTTAAAAATTGCAGAGGGTGCCCAAACATGGCATTATTTCTGAGGCAACTTCTGAGTAAATAACATTCTAAGAGTAAAGCGGTATGGCTGAAATTTCATGTATTGGCAAAGCTAGCTTCCCACTCCACCCACATACAGTTTTGAAGAGTGGAACATTTATTTTCTCCCAAAGGAGAATAGGACAGAAAAAAAATCTTCAATTTCCCTTGTAAATGGGCTTTTCAACAAATGAAAAACCAAATGAAAATAAGTTATCAAAATGTTTGCCCTTGCAGACTCAACAGAAGAGTTTCAATCAGTACGGATTTCAGAATCAAGTTGATTTCATTAAAAGAAACCATAATTATATTAACAATTGGAGAAAAACCTGAGATTACCATGGATATCCAAGAAAACAAACCAATGGATCACTTGATTGATTGATTGATTGATTCATTCATTCATTCATTCATTCATTCATTCATTCATTCATTCATTCATTCATTCACTGTCATTTGAAGCACAATGATCAGGTTCAAATTATCTTGCTTTGGATACATTATGCAAAGACCCAGCTCTCTGGAAAAGGTTCAGAAGAAAAGCAGCAAAGTGAATGGACTCAATTACGGTAGCAAGGAGTTGGTGGAGACGTGAAAGAACAGGTTAGGGACAGATCATCGTGGAGATTTTCAAGAGGAAACTGGACTTTTTTTGTTTTTCCGTAAATACGTTTCACTTCTCATCCAAGAAGCTTCTTCAGTTCTGACTAAATGCCAGAGAATGGAAGGATTTATATTCCTATTCTCCACCATTCAGCAGAACCGAAGAAGCTTCTTGGATGAGAAGCGAAACGTCTTCAAGGAAAAACAAACTTGCCTCCTGAAAAAACACCTTTGGGACAACCATGACCTGGATGACTGAGAATCTCCATAGGCATCATCATGGAGAAAATCTATTTATATGGTCGCTAGGAGTCAAAAACTACTTGATGGCACATAATCAAACTATGATATTAAATTGTTACTAGCCTATTAGGAATAGCTATATGAAGATTGTGGAGCACTATCTGCTGCATTCCTACAGATGCAGAGATTTTCTTCCTCAAGCAGCCCTTTTATTTAATTCAAATCGAAAATAAAATCAGCATGTTTGGGTTTATCATCCAAGGGAAGGCAGGAATTTTTGTCAAAGAAACTGCCTCATTTCTAACTTTTTATCAGTAAGCATAATACAACAGATGGCTGCACACACACAAATGCACAACTTTGCAAAAGAATAGTTTGGGCATATCCAGGGGATAATGGAGGAATTTGTAATTGCTTATTATGATTCAGTTTACAACTGCTGCACAGGTGGGTTTCAGCAGATTCTGACCAGTTCTAGAGAACCGGTAGCAGAAATTTTGAGAAGTTTGGAGAACCAGTAAATACCACCTCTGACTGGCCCCGCCCCCATCTATTTTCTGCCTCCCGAGTCCCAGCTGATCAGGAGGAAATGGGGATTTTGCATAACCTTCCCCTGGAGTGGGGAGGGAATGGAGATTTTACAGTATCCTTCCCCTGCTATGCCCATCAAGCCACGCCACGCCAACCAAGCCACGCCACGCCATGCCCACCAAGCCATGCCCACAGAACCGGTAGTAAAAAATGTTGAATCCCACCACTGAACTGCTGCCATCCAGATGCTTGTGTAATGCAACAAAATCTGGTTTGTTGGGTTTTTTGGGGGGGGGAGGTATTGAGTTCAGAAAAAGGGATAATTAGATCAAACAGTTTAAGAACTGCCGATCTAGGATAATAATATCAAATTTTCATTGGAAATGCTCTTTTAAAAATAATGCCTACCCATGCCAGTGACCATGCTAAAGCAGACAGTCCTACTCTCCATTGTACAAATAATTAATGAAAGTATGCTTCAGTACTGCCGTGATTCCCCAAAAATAAGACCCTGTCTTATATTTTTTTGAACCCTGAAATAAGCGCTTGGCCTTATTGTCATGCACTCAAAAGCCCGATTGGGCTTATTATCAGGGGATGTCTTGTTTTGGGGAAAACAGGGTAGTACCATCGATACGAAAGATTCACAACAAAAATTGGTTATATTTCATGTATAAGTTGTTTTTGTACATCAGCTGGAATCTGTTGATATGGACATGATAAAAAAATTCTACTACTAAATAGCATAAATAAATTATATGTTTGTGGGTCATTATATGATACCTATAGAACAACATTTGTATTTGTCAATGTGTCTTGGTTTATTCAGTTAATAAATAATGTAGTAGCATACTTAATGTTAGCTAAGTATGGATGCATATCTTTTCAAACAGAATTATTTGAAAGATCAAAGGGGAAAAAATGAAACTGCATTCATGGCCTATGAAATGGGCTATATTTTGATAGACCAAGTCAATTATCAAACCTCACTAAGATAAAGCAAAAGCAAAAGCTTTTGGAAAGCTCAGCTGCTCATATTTTAAAGCTTTGTTTCAAACAGATTAACTATTGCAATGGCTTATGGCACATTATGTATTCTGAACGGTTTTTAAAAAATAAATCAATAAAGGTTAGCAGCCTACAAAATATTTTAGCCTCCTGGAGGCTTGTAAAGAAGCAATAAAGCATTCTATAATATTTTCCCTGTCATTTGTGTCCCCACAAACCAAGACTATCCTGTCTTAATTCCGAGGAGAGGAAACTTAAATTTCCGTTTTAGTTTCCCCAGGAACTATTTCTTCTCCTATGAGTTCCAGCAGTCTTTCCATCTTCCTTCCCTATCCATCTCAATGTATCTCAACCCCTCCTCATAACATGAGTGAATTCAGAGGAGGAATTTGTGGTGTTAGCAGCCTCATACAGAAAGGCTACAAGACAAGACAAGTAATCCTCGTTTATTTTATTTATTTATGTATTTATTTAATTTCTATAGCAGACATCTCAATCCAACTGTTGAGCGACCACAATTGGTACCAGCCACTTGGTCGTTAACTGAAGCGGCAGTTAAGTGAAACCAAAATGGTATTTATGATCTTACTTCAGCTATTTTTTTAAAAAAAACAGAGACTGACTTGAATGTGGATTTAAAGTATTAAAAATATGCTGGATTACAAAAATGACATGGAAAAAGATGCCAGGATGGATTTACAAATGAAGTCAGCTGGTGTCTTTATAATTAAAGGAGACATAGAAATAATAAATTAGAAGAGTGACTTGGAAATCCTGCATTTACAAAAGGAATGTGTGAAATCAGGGAAACTGTTTCTGAGAGGAGATTACACAAATTGTTCCTGAAAGGAGATAGAGAAAAAATAAGAAGAAATCAAGGATACTGCTCGACAGGCTTAAAAATTAAGCTTTTTAAAAGTCAACAGAAGCTCTGCAAAGTGAATCTATTTGATCAGAGTTAAAATATATATGTTATGGTTCCTGGTAGCTATTAATGGGATTTATTTTTGGCCAGCTGAATGACAAGCTTTAAAAATCTGTTTATAAATGGGGAGATATTTATTTTGCTTTATTTCTTTGAGAAAGTGAATGGTTTAGATTACAAAATGGGTATTTTTTATTAAAGTTAAAACTTATTTGTTAACATTTTGGCTAGCTCTTAGTAGACTTTTGCTGATTAGGAGTGAATGGATTTTTATGGTTTGATTACCAATAAAGGATGAGATATGGGAAGAAGAGTTTTTGTATTGAAGTACTAGACTAGAGTCCTTTGGGAGTTGGGTGGCATATAAATTTAATAAATTAAATTAAATTAAATTAGAGTAATACCAGATTACTGAAAATGTTTATACTTGATGGGGGAGAGTCCTCTTTTACTTTACTTTACTTTTTTTCTTTCCTTTTTATATTTTCCTTAGTTTGTATTAGTGTTTTATCTTTGTATCTGTAACTTTTATTAAAATTATTGTTTAAAAAAAAGTTAAAACAGTCACTTAGCAAAGCAGTCACTAAACAAGGGCTACCCATACTGCCTAGAAGCCATATGGCATGGCTGAAGGAATAAAAATGCTCATCACACACTTAAAGGAAAGGTGGGAGGGAAGATTTCCCAAGATCACTGCCAGCTCCACATAAGGAAACTCAATGGGGAAGCAAACAGTAAGTCAGAAGTTGCTCCTGCTTCCACTGATATATTTGGTTCCCTGTAATCTTTCTGTTTCTCTGTCTACATATGGAAAAATCTCTGAAATGATGACACAATGGGTCACATTGTGTATCTGGTCTAGATTAAAATCCATCTCATATATTATTGCAACAATTGGAGACTTAACCCAATTCATCTTTGTATTACATATGTAATGATGCTCAATGCAAACATACTTCCTGCCTGCGTGTTTATGTAGTGAAATAGTATTGGCTACATAGAGACTCTTCTTCAAAGCACTATAGATTAATGTCTTATAGGCCATTAAATTAAATATATACAACACTGTCATTGCTATATTCACTTGGCAATCACAAAAAACTCACGATGGCAAACTCTTAGCAGTGTTTCCCATTATACTTAGTAAGACAGTGCCATACTGTGGACAGTCCTGTTTCCATGCTGTTACACTCCGCAGTCTCTTGCAGGTACAGTAAGCATGTTTTCTGACCCAGTTTCCTCACCAATCTCTACTTAGCAGTATGCTAAAGATGTTTCTAGCATGCCAATCAGGGGCTGCAGCCTGCAGTGCAGTTCATTGTAGCACATTCACAATTCTGATTTGTTAAAAAAAAATCAGTGGAAAAGTACTGGATCTGCTATGTCTGTATGAGCTAAAGTCACGTTCATAAATCTGTTTCATATACCTTTTCATGTTTGTGCTCTCAGCAAACAGAAAGATTTTTTTAAAGCTATGTTTGTGACAAAGAGTCTGTTAAGAAGGAATTCAGGTTTCTCTCTTCTGTTCATTGATAGTGAAAACAAGAACTCCCTAAGTCCATAATCAATATAGAAAGTCTACATACACTTGTTAAAATGCCAGGCTTTTGAGATGTTAAAAAAAAGAAAATCAGACCAAGGTAAATCGCTTCAAAATATTTCCCATCTCTAATATAACATATAAGTTGTACTATTCAATTATAAACCAAACTGGACGTCCAGTGGCAATGTCAGGGCGGTGCAGAGAGGAAAGGACAAGCTCCATCCTTTAATCTCTGATTTTTTCGTGTTCGGGGATCCTTCGAAGGCATGTCATGTTTGGAGGACAGCACGAAACGGAGGGAAAGCCCGGGTGACAGCAAGGTAGAAAGCAACTGCCCACTGGAACGAGGGGATCCCTCCTAAACCCGGCGTGAATGCAATCTGTCATGTCATTTGACATGGCGGACTCGAGGCCGCGACAACCACTCCAGTTTGGGAAGAAAAATAGTGAGTAGCAGACTGTGCTCATCTTCATTAGCGAGGACTTCCATATGGGCAGGGATCAGAATCAACAAATTGAGTAAATATTAACGATTTTGGGCAAAAGGAGTGAAGCTCCTGTAAGAGACTAAGCGCCGATTGAAAGAGAAGAGCCGTGATTACTTAAAATAACATTGCCGTGAAAGTAAAGGCTAAAAGACTCAAAGCGAGAGTGAAAGTGACAGTGCTAGGATTGCAGCAGCAAAAGAAAACATAGTAACGAAAGACAATTTATGTTCAAAAAACGGTGGACTGGGGAAAAGCGAAAGTGAAAGATAAAGACTTTGGAAGTACTAGCAGATTAGAAGATTTACAGAACGTGTTGTTAAAGAAAGACTTAGACTGAGAAGATCTGCGCAAGGAAAAACGATTACGTTTGGGCAACTTGGAGATTAAAAACACCGGAAGGAGTCTTTTGAAATTGGAGAGAAGAGAGAGCATTGAATCTGACTGACTAAGCAAATAAGTGGATAGAAGCAACGGGGACTCTGAAAGTGATAATACGAAGGAGACTATCGGAAGCTTAAGAGGGTAAAAGACTCAAACAACAGAATTGCCAAACTATAAATACTAAATTGACTACTTTATTACAAACCTTTATTACAAACAGATATTAGTGGATACATATAGAACCTTTTCTTCACCATTACCTATTAACTTTATCCCCAACTTTATTTTTATCTTTATATATTAACTGTATTAAACTAATGTATTAAGATATAATTATTTAGAATATTAAGATTACCTAGGAAAGTTAAATAATAGAATTGATTTAGTTTAAATAATATAATGAATTTATAATTAATATAATTAAGTCTTTCTTTCAGTTATATTATAGATAATACACTGTGGGGAAATAAAGTCGAAAACTAAAAAAATATTATTAGTCAGGTGAAAAGTGGTAAATGGTAATTTGGGAAAGAATATATAAATTATTAGAAAAACAAGATAGAGTAGAGTTCTAAAGGAAATGACAAGTACTACCACCACAACGTTGAGAACAGGAAAAAAAAAGATACCTATCCAGACGGGGGCAGCAGCTTCACCGGGATTCCAGAAAACAATAGAAGAAACTCTACCCATGGAGAAAACAAATGTGAATTTGACTCTGCAAATGGTACAATCAACTCTCCAAATAATACAAGAAACAATATTAAAACTCCAGGAGACGATGACAAAAGGTCATAGGGAATTGAGAACAGATATACAAAATCTAGACAACAAAGTAGGCTCGATCCAAGAAGCCATATAAAAAATGAACAGAAAATACATGAGATGGAATTGAAAGCTGAAAAAACAGATAAGAAATTACCGTATTTTTCGGAGTATAAGACGCACCTTAGTTTTGGGGGAGGAAAACAAGGAAAAAAGGCCTCTGCCTTCCAGCAATTTGCCAAACAGCAAACAACAAACAGTACAGATGATATACACTGTTTGCTGTGTATTTCTGTGCATGTGTGTCTGACCCATAGAAATAGCAAAGAATTGGAGAAATGTACATTATGGCAATATATTAATGCCAGAAAGTTTTCTTAAATGTAGTCACAATAAATCCTTCCAATTATTTAAATAGATCTACTCCAAACATGACTAAGTCAGGGTTTAACTCAGCTGTCTTATCTTAATACTAAACAGGAAACTGTTACATTTCAGATTATACTTGTACAGATCGGGGCGGGTTCCTAATTTTTTTACTACCACTCTGTGGGTGTGGTTTATTTTGTGGGTGTGGCTTGGCGGCCATGTGACCAGGTGGGCGTGGCTTCTTGGACTGCTGAAGGGAGGGGAACTGTGATAGGTCCTGCTGCCCATTCCCCCTCCCCTCAGCAGCTCAAGAAGCCTCGAACGTGCAAAAATGCCGAGGATCATCACTGCGCGTTCGTGGCTTCTCGGACTGCTGAAGGGAGGGGAATGGAGATAGCTCCTGCCACCCATTCTTTTAGCATCTCACACACTCCCTCAGGCATCCTCCCCTGCTTGGACTCACTGTGGGGTAGGAAGGCAGCGCATGCACAGTGCCGGAAGCTCGGCTTCTGGGCATGCGCAGAAGAAAATTTTTTAAAAAATTTTTTTTAAATTTTTTTTTAATGGTGGTGCTCGGGCACCGGCAACCGACCGCACCGGTACTGTGACATCACCAGCAGGCCGCTACCAGTGCTATAGAGTGGATCGCACCTGTAGGAACCCACCACTGGTACAGATGCTGTTAAAATTGATGTGGCTTTCTTGAAGTATACATTATTCTCTGCTATTTAAAAGAAGATAGAATAGCACTGGGCCTCTTCAGATCAAGCATTTAGTTTAAAAAGCGTCTTCATTTCGTTAAATTGTCTAGAACAATAATAAAGCAGTCTTTAAAAAACAAGTCTAATAATTTAAACATTCTATAGACATTTATAGTTATTGACTTACCTTCTTGCATCCAGTTTCAGCAACTGATTAGCACAAGAAAATAAAATTCTGCCTCTGCCTGTCCCTCCCAGCAATTTGCCTCCTTGCAGTTTTAGTTTCACTTTCATTTTAGCACGTGGGCCTGCCTGCAGCCTCAATCAGCTGCTGGTCGGGAGGCCGATAATCAGTTGCTTGTGCTAATCAGGCTCTGCACTGTTTGCTGCAAGGAGATAAATTGCTGGGAGGCAGAGGCCAAAGGGTGGGAGTGGCTGGGTGGGGCTACATTTGGTGTATAAGATGCACCCAAGTTTTCACCCTCTTTTGGGGGGTAAAAAGGTGTGTCTTATACTCCGAAAAATACAGTATTTTTTTTAGTTTTATTTTAAACAAATAATATAATTACCAAACATAAATACATAAATCATAAATACATACATAAATCATAATATAACAATTATTAACTTAAATATAAATTGTTAAACATAATACACCAATCAATAAGTGCTGCCACACCCCTCGGGATCATCTTGCTTCCAAAATCTTAAAGCCCCCAGAAAACACAAATGTTAGGAACTGCTTCCATATTCCAGCAAATTCATTCACTTTTATATGCCTCTCCTTACTTTAATATTACATGTCAATTTATCATTTATGGCAATATCCCATACTTCTTTATACCATTCTTCCAAGGAATAACCCCCTCGTACCTTCCAGTTCCTGGAAATCAATAACCTTGTTGCAGTCAGCAAATTTGTTATCAAATCTTTAGTTTCTTTTTTGCACTTTATATCATCTAATAGTGAGAGTAATGCTATGTTTGGTGCCTCTTCTACCTTTATTCCAACAATTTCCTCAATCTCCTTAAACACCATCATCCACAATTTTTGCACAAATTTACATTCCCACCACATATGTAAATATGTTCCTTTTTCCCCACAACCTCTCCAACAGTTCGCTGAGTGCTGCTGATTCATGTTGCTTAATCTGACCCAAAATACAGTATTTATATTCTACAAAGAATTCTCTACAAAAAGTGTGTATTAAGAAACTTTTGTGTCGCAAAAAAGCAAATATAGGGAAAGCTGCAATCAGACTATTAGAGAGAGTAGCATAGAGAATCACATTTGAATTGTCTTTCAGTTTTCACAAACTAAATAACTGGCAGAATATTAGATGTAATAAGTAAACGCATGCAATGTTGACTTAATGGATTGAGACAGTACAGCATTCCCTGTGCCAGAGGCACCATTCAAATTAATAAAAGAAAGTCTAAGATGACAACACGCATAGTTTTCCCTTACCTCAGATGCACCAGAGAGTCTGGGTACTGTAGCAGGAGCATAAGATGACTCTTTCAAATGATGCTCTGTTGATCCCTTTCTATCCTGGGTCTGTCCTTCACATGGCATCTCACTTCTTCCAAGTTGACCGTAGTCTCCTCTACCCCACGTGAAGACTTTCTCCATCTCTAAATATCAGTGACATAATTGCAGTGTTAGTTCTTGAACTTAAGATAAAACCATAATAAAACATTATTAAGCTGGGCAAGATTGGAATACGTCACATAAAGCTTTTCTTTTCATTAAATATTTCCTTCTCTTCAGATTACATATTTTCCACACCAATGGATTCAGGAGTTGAATTCATAAACAGCACTATTAATGAGATTACCTGGTTTTGGCTTAGTACAGTTTCTATAAATTCAACCATGGTGATTTGCTGAGCATGATTCCTTTTGCTTGTTGTTACATTGATATTCTACCTTTCTTCCAGGCAAGATGTAAACTCTTTAAATTATATTCTCACAACAACTTTGATGGGTAGATTAAAATGAGAAATAAAAGCATCACAAAGCATCTCAGGAACCTCCCTGTCCCTAATCTCGCAATATAACTACCGTATTTTTCGGAGTATAAGACGCACCTTTTTACCCCCCAAAAGAGGATGAAAACTTGGGTGCGTCTTATACACCAAATGTAGCCCCACCCACCCAGCCACCCCCACCCTTTGGCCTCTGTCTTCCAGCAATTTACCTGTTTGCAGCAAAGAGGGAAGAGCCTGTAAAGCAAAACAAGTCCCTAGCACTTCCCGACCTACAGCTGTCTTGCCACGTGGGAAAATGAAAGTGAAACTGCAAAGAGGCAATAGCTGGGAGAGACTTGCAAATTTTTATTTTTTGCTGAACTGGATGGAAGGGGGTAAGTGAATAACTATAAATGTCTGTAGAATGTTCAAATTATTAGACTTATTTTTTAAAGACTGCTTTATTATTGTTCTAGAGCCAGGGGCAATTTTAAGACTTGTGGACTTCAACTCCCAGAATTCCACAGCCAGCTTTGTTAGCTTTGCTGGCTGTGGAATTCTGGGAGTTGAAGTCCACAAGTCTTAAAGTTACCAAGATTGGAGATCCCTGTAAATCTAGACAACTTAACAAAATAAAGCTTTTTAAAATAAATGCTTGCTCTGAAGGGGCCCAGTGCTATTGTATCTTCTTTTAAATAATAGAGAATAATGTATACTTCCAGAAATTTTAATTAATTTTAACAGCTCTGTACAAGTATAGTCTGAAATGTAACAGTGTCCTGTTTAGTATTAGAGTTTAGTTACCTTGGAGTAGATCTATTTAAATAATTGGGAGCAGTTAGTATGACTACATTTAAGAAAACTTTCTGGCATAATGTACATTTCTCCAATTCTTTGCTATTTCTATGGGTCAAGCACACATGCACAGAAATACACAGCAAACAGTGTATATCATCAGTGCTGTTTGTGGCAAATTGCTTGGAGGCAGAGGCCTTTTTTCCTTGTTTTCCTCCCCCAAAACTAAGGTGCGTCTTATACTTCGGTGCGTCTTATACTCCGAAAAATACGGTATGCAAACTTTTTGGTTTGTGACTTAACACAGAGGTGGTAAGTTATGTACTGTACCTTGTATCTATTTTGGAGTTTTCAGAATGGTCAACTTTCATATGCCTTGCAGCCTCGGCCCCCCACCCTCACCCCCCCAAAAAAGAAGAGGAACTACCCTGCTAGCAGAACAAAATATGTTCATTTCTGCCTTAGTACAATGTGTGAACTTAGTTTGTTAGAATATCGTCCAACAAGTTTAGCATGATCAATGAAATCAACCACAAACTGAAATATAAAAACAGGTGTACGTTGAAATAACATGTACACATCACTTTCAAGATGAAGAGATGCCTGAACTCAAAGCTACCACCCAAAATTCATGACACTAATATAGAGACTTGCTTCCCAGTTTCCTTGACTCTTGACAATCTATAGTATCTGTCATTTCAGCCCTCAGGAATCATCAAGAGCAGTTCCCAGGTTTGTGAATATTTTAGCTTACTTCTCACCAGTTTTCTCCTAATGTCCTCACCCTGAGAAGAAATAAGTCAAGAAACTCTACTACATATGGATGTAATACTCAAATTATCATTTTTTTCCAATTCCACCTGGACGTCACAAGTCTACCACATTAACCATAGCTTTGTCCCATTTAAAATTCATGATACAATTTTCCCCTTGAAACTTTTAATAGTAATAACTAAATGCTGACTGCAATCTAATTTTAGTGATTTAATCATAAACATATCAACATCACTCCATAACAAACTTAATTGCAGCTCTCAAAATAAAAGTCAAATATTGATTTCCAGTTTAAAAAGAACAAGATCTGTGACGTGCTTCATATTTGACTAAAGATATATGAACTGGTGAAATCACCTCTTGAATACCCCAGTTTTCCAGTTTCCATTACTAATCTAATTTTAGATTCTTTGACTTGACCACTGGCAAAAATGGTCTACTAAACCTACTAAGGAGATTTTATATGAAGTTCTATTTACAAAGCAAGTTGGTTCTATCTATATTCTTATTTTATATTGTGAACGGTTCCTTAGTTACACATGACTGTTCCTTACTATTATTATTCAGCTTACATTGGCATTAATCCATTCCATGAGGAAGGCAGCTGTTCCCTGAGCAATAAATAGAAATCCCTCTTGTGTTTAGAATGTGAGTACCCATTCTTAATTTACACTTTGAAAAGTACCCATTCTTAAAACTTGTACTTGCATATTACAATTCCTTTTATTACCACCTCCATTGCTACTTCAACTTGTTTTACACTGTATGTATATTTATATGAGACATACTAAATTCTATACGCATGTCATCAGGTGTTAGTCTTCACTATCTGTGCTGGTTCAATATTTGAGAAAATCTTATATGAAGATCATACTTTTATTCTTCTTCTATGTTTAGTATTATTCTAAGTATTATATAATAGCAAATTATTTAATTATTTAATCATTTTGTATCATTATGTAATACTAATTAAATAGTACTCTGCTAAATTAATTGGGACAACCTGAAGCTCTCTTTTGGATTCCAACCATTACAACTGCTTTTTATTAGCCATGTTGTGTGGAGACAGATGGCAGTTTAAATCCAAACATCTTTGACAGAATGGAAAAAGTAAACATTGACTGCCATCCTGTTGGATTACTGCTCAGTCATACAAACTGTAATCATAGTTGATAACTTGAATCTGAAAAAAAGGACAGATAAAGGGCTTCATAGACAGAAAGTCATGTGTGATTTGAGGGGGGGGAGATAAAAGTGACTAGGAAGGAAAGGGCCGTTGGTCTTACCTGAACGCCTTTTCTCAGTGGGTTGCGGGATAGTCCAGGAATGTGTTGCTACAGTCTGATCTGCCTAGTTACTGAGTCTAGTTTGGCCGAAAAAACTAGACGCAGTAACTAGGCAGATCAGACTGTAGCAACACATTCCTGGACTATCCCACAATTATACTGGAGAAGACAGTATTACACTATTACAAGTGGCTAAAGAGATACATGAGCCGTGGTGATGCAGTGGTTAGAATGCATACTGCAAGCTACTTCTGCTGACTGGTGGCTGCAATTTGGCAGTTCGAGTCTCACCGGCTCAAGGTTGACTCAGCCTTTCATCCCTCCGAGGTTGGTAAAATGAGGACCCAGATTGTTGGGGGCAATAGGCTGACTCTGTAAACCGCTTAGAGAGGGCTGTAAAACACTATGAAGCCGTATATAAGTCTAAGTGCTATTGCTATTGCTACATGTCCCAGAATGATTTATGATGGACACATAGGATCGCTATGCAAAGAGGACAACACAATGTGAGATCTATCTACCATCCACAGATATCCAATGGGAGAAGAACAGACACCAAAAAAGAGATTCACGTTTTGCTCACTGTAAGAGGTTGCCAGTTAAGTATAGTATTCAATTAAGTATTTGGGGAATTTAGTAGCAGTTACATTTTTGGATAATGACATTGTTATTTTAGCAGGAACAGCAGTAGCACAGAAAGACACAATCTCTGAACTGTGCAGTAATTAGGTCATAAAATAATTTGCACTTTCCTTTGACTTTTCTTTATTGTACAAAACTGCTTTGATTGGTTTTCAGAGTTAAATATTGTTAATTGCTGCCCAGAGTCACATGCAAATGAGATGGATGGATGGATGGATGGATGGATGGAAGGAAGGAAGGAAGGAAGGAAGGAAGGAAGGAAGGAAGGAAGGAAGGAAGGAAGGGTTTTTTTTAAAAAATATTAAAACTACTGTGAGAAGTCTCACCTTCCTTCTGCCACTGACATAAAATGCACATGCACATGTATTTGGCAAAAGCTGTAAAGAAAGAACTATTTACACTTACACCTTTTGTGGCCTACATTTAAAATAGAAACACCATGCTTTTTCTAAAGGTCTTACCAAAAAAATAAATTAGTTACAAGCTATTCCATAAAAGTGACCTGAATTACAAATTATATACTATTAGCAATTACAGCTAGAAAGTCTGTACATAGACAGTTTGAACATGTTTAATGAGCGCACTTGAAAGGAACTCAGGAAAGCTTTGACAGCCCATACTCTGTTTTATGTGATGTCAGAAGTTTGCAGCGCTTCTGAGATTCAGACTGAAGTCACAGAATAGCCCCAATAACACAGAATATGAATTGTTACTTGAAATATAATAAACTTCCTAAATAGACAGCATTTCTACAACAAGGCATTACATGCTATAACAGCATGTAAACCATCAGCAGACCTAAATGTTCAAGTCCACATGGGCTTGTAAGTCAATCTTTCTCTCCCCTCTCTTTTCAGTTATTTTCTAAAAATGCTTCTGGTCCATATGAGAAATGGGGCTCATAGACATTTTTGAGAATAGAGACTATGCCTCGGGATGATGTATTGCTTTGTGAAATACTATGTTTCTTTTTTTTAATTGAGTGACTTTATTTATTTAAAAAAAATAAACAAGGTAAAGAATTTGGAAGTACCAAGGAATGAATATCATTGTGTCTGGCACAAAGGATAAGGCCCATATGTTAATAAATCTCAGCAGAGATTTATTTAAGCCTATATACAAGAATCTAGTCAACTAACAGTCAGCACTAAATTGATGTTAGAAAAGAGTCAACGGAATTCAAGGGGAAGTTGGACATGGATTGTTTGTGGCAACATAAAGACTCTAAGTCAGGGGTCAGCAACCTTAAACACTCAAAGAGCCATCTGGACCCATTTCCCACAGAAAAGAAAACACCGGGAGCCACAAAACTCTTCCCGTGCCTGACTATTTCCTGAGCGGCCACAAAACTAGCATATATAGTTAAATTAAAGATTCTGTTTTTTTCTGAAACTTTTTTTTCTTGGATTTATTCATGGTTGGACTACTGGGGGTTGAAAGTTTAATAAATTGTGCGTCAGTGGGTGTCGCACATTGGCAGTTGTGACACATATTTTGAGCGACAGGGAGCCGCAGCAGAGGGATGAAAGAGCCACATGTAGCTCCAGAGCCGCGGGTTGCTCACCCCCGCTCTAAGCTGATAATATGTTTAACTCTACATTCCATTCTCTTACACATTATCCCCATATCCCCATATCACGTCATGCTATACATTGGATTGTACAAACCACAGCCATCAAGTGAAGGATGCTTAACCCCAGCATCACCTTCTATCGGAGCAAAAAATATGAATTTCCAGGGCCAGTTACTTGCAGGACCACCTTTGCCTGAAGGTATTTGCCAGTCCTTACTATGTTAGATAGGATGGGTGTGCTCCAGATCCCCTTCCTTAAATATTGCCACCTGATAGAACCACAAAGCCATACCTTCTCAATGATGGCCCCAGCCCTTTGGAACAGCTTCCTATTGAGATCTCAGGACTCTCTACTCTTTTAACCTTCCAAAAGGCTATGAAACTCTGACTCTTTCTCCAAGCATTGAGCTAGGATGGGGACTGAGTGTAAGGTTACTTGGTTTGATACCTGGAGGGAAAGGGTACCTTTCTTTTTAACTATATTTTATGATTTGTTGTAAACTACTGAAGTTGTTGCATGAATAACACAGCAATATATGTCAAGGAAGGAAGGAAGGAAGGAAAGGAGGGAGGGAGGGAGGGAGGGAGGGAGAGAGAGAGAGAGAGAGAAAGAGAAAGAAAGAAAGAAAGAAAGAAAGAAAGAAAGAAAGAAAGAAAGAAAGAAAGAAAGAAAGAAAGAAAGAAAGAAAGAAAGAAAGAAAGAAAGAAAGAAAGAAAGAAAGAAAGTTTCAACCTCATGTATGTACTAGTTATTTAAAAGTACCTGAAAATATTTATTACTTTTTTATCTCATCAAACTTCATCTATATTTTAGGCCTTATAAAAATCCTAGATTAGATAGAATTTGACTCAGAGTCTCCCTAGTTTAAAACTTTAACCATAAGACAACACTACTTTTAAAGGTTTTTCAACTAAAAAAAGAACATAAATGTAAGATTGACCTTCTCACATCCCTCCAATTATCATTTTGGTCATTAACCATCTTCCTGGTATTTTCTGACATCCTATTGCCAGTTATGGGAGAGAATACACAAAATAAATGATGAGGTCTTCCAAGATTTCACATGTTATTTTGCCAGCACTAACTTATCTATAATTTCTTTGCAAAGACCTTGGACCACTCATTCTTCATATTTCACCTAGGACCTCAAACAGAATCAAACTGCTCAAGAACAACAACAAAGGTCTTATAGGATACATTCATCAACAAAATAAATCCTATTTAGTATTTTTCTAAGACATCACAGTGTACCTTTATAATACTACACGTGAACAGAAGTGTTTTTCAGAAGCTTTTAGTACAAGACCCCAATCCACAACAGAAGCCTACTGGGTAGGACAACATATTTCCTTTCTACCGCAGAATCTATCTGCAGTTACCCAACTCAGCTTATAATTTTATGGTATATTCCTTCTCTAGGTCTTTGGTATAGCTGCAGTTGGACAGGCAGGGGGAAATTTTCCATTTCCTTCAATCCATTTTCATAAGAAAGGATGTGTATATGAAACTTCTTGCAAAGTTTCTTTTCCAGTAATATTGTACTGCAAACTAAGGCATACAAAACCTTTGCTAGACCAATTCTTGAATACATCTCGTCTGCCTGGAATCCGCACTGTATATCGGACGTTAACACAATTGAGCAAGTCCAGAGGTATTTCACCAGAAGAGTACTCTGCTCCTCTGCTCGCAATAAAATACCTTACGCCACCAGGCTTGATACCTTAGGCTTGGACAATCTAGAACTATGCCGCCTACGGTCCGACCTAAACATAGCACACAAAATTATCCATTACAATGTCCTACCTGTTAATGACTACTTCAGCTTCAACCGCAATAATACACAAGCACACAATAGATACAAACTCAAGATAAACCACTCCAAACTTGATTGCAGAAAATATGACTTCAGCAACAGAATGGTCAATGCCTGGAATGCACTACCTGACTCTGTTGTTACATCACCAAACCCCCATAACTTTAACCTTAGACTGTCTACTGTTGACCTCACCCCATTCCTAAGAGGTCTGTAAGGGGCGTGCATAAGCGCACCAGCATGCCTACCGTCCCTGTCCTAATGTTCCTTTTTATTTGTATCCTTTTCATGTATTCATAACTATGTTTATACTATACCTGTTATCTTGTACATGCTTTGACAAAATAATAATAATAATTATGATGATGATATCTTTAATATACTGACAATTATGTTTTAAAAATGCATAACAAACAGACCTGTGGCTTTATTCTGAACACCACAGAGATAAATAAATTCCCTTAATTAAGACTCTATTTGTTATTGGCTACCAGCGTAAGGAGGAAGGCAGTTATTCTGAACCAAGGAAGACTCACCTTTTAAAGGCTTAAGACTTTGTTCTCTCCTTTCTTCCTCAACACATTTCTGCTATATTTAGAACTTCCTTTAGTCAAACCATTTCAATGAGATTCTTGCATAACCTAATTTACATCTGCAATATTATAGAATCTACTCCCATTCTCACAAAAATATCAATTATAAAAAGAGTGACTTTCAGTTTTGGTTTTACATTCTTTTTTAATAAAACATGCTGCAAAGATGGGCTTTACACACTATTGCTTTCATTCCCAAATCCTTAGAAGCAACAAGGCATGCAAGCAAGCAAGCAAGAAAAAGAAAATGATCCAGTAACATGAGATCATTTCCCCTGACTTATGGGGTAGATGATGTTTGCAGGTGCAAGAATCTGACAAAACTTTTGCCAATTTCACCTTTGTCTGGTCTACTAAACTGAAGCCCCAATGCAATCAAACTATGATTTCCCTTACAGAACTCATGATCTCACTAATGATGAAATGGAGCCATAGTATCTTCTTTAAAGAAAAAATATATATTGTATTTAAGCCAGAAAATAAACAGCTGCTGTGGAAAGCTACAATAAAGAGCATTTCTGTCCAATATTGATGGCATATTAGGAATATAGACCTACAATTAGAGTTGTATAAAATCCTGATAATTCTTATAATGCACTGTTTGAGTTAATTAAATGTTAGGGTTACAAAAAGGAGAGTTTTAGTAGCATATACAGTACATAGCTATTCTTCTTGTCTGAAGTCGTAGTCTAATATAATCAGAGGTGGGTTCTTCCTGGTTCGGACCGGTTCGCCCAAACTGGTAGCAACCCGCTGGTGACATCATGATGATGTCACGGAACTGGTTTAGTCAGTGCTAGTCCGTGGAGGCCACCATCTTTTTTTCGAATTTCTTTGGATTTTTTTTTTTTTGAAATTTTTTTGAAATTTCTTTTTTGGGTTTTTCTTCTTCTGTGTATCCGCAGAAGCAGAGTTTCCGGCACTGCACATGCATCGTCATCTTGTTTTCAGCTTTTTTTATATTTTGGGGGGATTTTTTGCCACTGCGCAAAAAGTTGGCATCTGTTGCATTCTACGTTAAGAACTTCTAAGAGTAGGATTGAGAATATATTTTAGGGAGTTTTTATATTTGGACATATAGTATATTTTATTCTTGCACAGCAAGGCAAAGTTGCAACTATCTTTGCAAAGTTGCAAAGATGCAATAATACTATAATACCTCAACACTACCTCAGAGCAGGAAAGAGGAGAAAGGGAACACAAAAGACTAATTTATAGCTTAGCATGAATACCAATCAACACACTAATATTAAAAAGCAAATATTTTTCTGACCCAGTGTTTTGCCATGTCTTCCACACATCTCAGTCTAAAATCCCTTCTAAGATCCATACAAATATTATTTACAATCAAATGGATGTTGTTTTATTTTAGATATAGGTTTTTTAGGTTATACCTGATTGCACCACCAAGTGTGTCCAACCACTCCAAATTCTTCTGATTTTTTCACCCTCAAAACAGTGAGCTTCAATCTTCTGAGGTTCCAAAACAACAGTGTCTTTACTTAATAGTTGCTTGTGCTTATTGTTTCCCCAAACATATAAATCTCCATCGTCTTAAAAAGAGAGAAAGAATAAAATAGCAATTAAGACATTTTCTGTATCATTTCTTAAGGACACAGATATAGTGATTAAATGTCATTGCTCTATGCACAAATAGTAAAGAACTTAACTTTAAAAGGAAGCTACAATTCAGAAATGCCAAAGCACAAGAAATAACACATAAATCACATTGTATGCAATTATCCATAGTTGCAAATTAAATTTCTCCAAAATCCAAATTTGTAATATATAAACCAAATTATCCCCATGCAAATAAAGTGCATCCAGGACATACAAACACATAGCCTTGACAACATCAATGCACAATACATACACACAATGCAAGCATAATAAATATTCCTTTGTCGGCTCCTCATAAGAAAAGAGCATACTGATTAAAGGTTTTTATCAGAAAAAAACATTTATCTTAACAAATTTTAACAAAGGACAGATGAACACAAACTACGCCACTCAAATGATGGAGCTGAGATCATTAGGTACAGTGAAAAGAAAAACTAAATACAAGGTTTGCACTTTGTCTTTATTGACCAAGTCTTGGCAAGGATTTTTTTTCAAAAGTAGTTTGCCACTGCCTTCTTCCCAAGTCTGAGAGAAAGTGACTGCCAAAATCATTCAGTTGGCTTTGTCACTTAGCAGGACTAGAAACTTAGGGTCTCCCAATTTCCAACTTGGTGCTTTTAATCACCACACCAAACTGGGTATCCTCAACAGGGCTAGCAGCTGCCAGAATTCTTTGGCCTTTAATTTCCTGACTTTTATCAATACATTTCACTTATTCTGAGTTCTTGGATTTGTTTGCAAGCTTATCTAAGTAGTTTAGTTCTGCTTATGAGGATGAAAAACATGAAAACAGCTAACAAAAATACAGACAAAAATCCACACATCAAAGTCACATAAACTATATGAAGGACATCTGAGTGTTTCAAAATGGGAGAAGAAAATACCATATTTTTCTGAGTATAAGACGCACCTTTCCTCCCCTAAAAGGGGGTGGAAATGTTGGTGCATCTTATACACTGAATATAGCCATTTTTGGCCTCCCAAAGCCCTGCCCCCACGTTTTTTGCGTTTTTTGCAAAAATGGGGTGCGCAGAGGGTTTGAGAGGCCTGCAGAGTGCTCCTGGGGGCTGGGGGAAGGCAAAAACTCCCCCATTGTGCAAAAAATGGGTGAAAAATGGGCCATTTGTTGCAAGAATTGGGGCATTTTTGCCTTCCCCCAGCCCCCAGAAGCACTCTGCAGGCCTCCCAAACCTTCTGCGCACCCCGTTTTTTGCAAAAATGGGTGAAAACAGACCCATTTTTTGCGAAAAATGGGGTGGGCAGGAGGTTTGGGAGGCCTGCAGAGTGCTCCTGGGGTCGGGGAGGACAAAAACTTTTTTTTCTTACTTACCTCTTCGAATCGTGGTGAGTCTTATACACCAGTGAGTCTTATAATCCGAAAAATACAGTAGGTGCTTTGAATACTGAAACACATAAACCATACACTCAGACACTCCCAAGGAAACTTGAACTAATATCAGAAACAGAATGTTTTGTATGGTTCAGCCAAGCCAAAGGAATAGGTGCAGACAAGGAAACATACCTGTGAGGGACACAACATGATGTGAGCCGGAAGCTACATTCCTCACTTTGACATTTTCAAAACCTAGGAGAGTAATCCATTTATGTCATGAGTTAAAGAGACAATTCCTTTCACAGAGATTTTATGTGTTACAGAATGTCACAAACAAAACTAAAGCTAAAAAAATGTTAGATATATAGAAATCATTGCTGTATAGGTCATGTTGGGTTACTACACCACAAGCAAATTTTAATAGATCAAGGGTCACTTTGATGTGGCTGAATAGTCTTTAAAATGCAAGCATATAGATTTACAATGAAATTAATGTTCAAGAACCATGACTTGGTTTAAGTAGCCTGAGTTGCTACAGGGGTTTGAACAAAAGAAATGTTGCTATTATGAAAACCATTGAAAATAACATGAATAGCAATAGCGAGGTTTAGGAATGTCCTCCCTTGAACTATAATTCCTGGATTCTCAGGTTTTCTGTAGGAAAAACAAAGCCTTAGATCATGAGATATGAACATCTATCAAAAGTGTTGTTCTCCTCTTTAACATGAAAAATGAATGATAGGTATTCTTGTCATCTATGTTAAATGTGAGCCACTATCACGACGCAGCTGTTAAAAAGGCAAATGTTATCTTTGGATATATTAATAGGATCATAGAATCCAAATCATTGGAAATACTTGTGGATTTCATTGTGTCCTGGTAAGAACCCACTTGGGGTGGCAGGGGTGTACCAAAATTCAAAAAGAGTAATAGCAAAATAAAACAAGTTCAGAGAAGAACTACCAAGATAGCGAGGGCCCTGCTATGAAAAGTTTAAAAATCTGAGTATATTTAGCTACAGAAAAGACAACAAAGACACATTTATATGCTGCCCACCTCACTCTGCAAAGTGACTCTGGGCAGTATATATGCACAAAAGCCCAAAACAGGCATCAATATCATGTATAGCTTTAAAAAAACAAACCTGGTACTTTGCAAGGTTCCTTTGCCCTCAAGAAAGAAGGAATATTTTTTTCTTGGCACAATCGCTTTGCTTGAGATGCCATACCAATTCCCCATTGAAATACAGAACCATTTTCTGTTCACACAAAAGGAAAATAAATTGCCAAGATTAAAAATTATTCCCCTGATAACAGCCTGAAGAAATACATTAATGTGTCTTATTGATATCAGCTTAACAGTTCACATTTAGCACATAAAATGTAAAACATAATTTAGCCGTACAGACAGTCCTTTGTGATCATTTGTTCAGCAAGTGTTCAAAGTTACAATAGAGCTGAAAAAAATGGACCTAAAACCCATTCAGAGAGTTCTGGTCACTGCAGCATCCCCGTAATAAAAATTTGGGTTCTTGGCAACTCGCCCACACTTACAACTGTCACAGGACCCACAGTCACATTCTCTTATCCTGTGCAAAATGCCTCTGCTTCAATTCCTCACAACCTATCTTCACCCCATATCTGCCCTTTTGGCACCCTGCACAGCACGACTGAAATGAAGACACTGCTCTATTCCACCACCACCTTCCGTCTGTCACCACATCTCCAAGTGAACTTTCCTCTTTGTCCTCCTTGAAGCTGTCATCTTCTTTTTCTTCCTTCTTTATTTCAGCATCATCTTGCCTCCCCTGTGCTGAGCTCAGCAACACCAGCCAACCTCAGGTCAGGGGTGAAATTCAGCAGGTTCTGGAGAACCGGTAGCAGAAATTTTGAGTAGTTCGGAGAACCGGCAAATACCACTTTTGGCTGACCCCAGAGTGGGGTGGGAATGGAGATTTTGCAATATCCTTCCCCCAGGAGTGGGTAGTGAATGGAGATTTTGCAGTATCCTTCCCCTGCCACGCCCACCAAGCCACGCCTACAGAAGCGATAGGGAAAATTTTTGAATTTCACCCCTGCCTCAGGCCCCATGTTAGCGGTGGGCCTGTCCCTCCCCTTTGCCAGTGCTCCACCTCTCACCACCATCTCTGACCCCAGCCAGGACACCATGGGGCTTGAAGCTCACCAGCGTCAGCAAGCCCAGCGTAGGGGAAGTAAAGCAATGCCAAGGAGGAGAAAGAAGACAATAATGGCACAGAGAAGGAAACAGGGAAGAAAGTCTACTGGGGGCCATGATGATAAGGAAAAGGCAATAGTGGAATACAAGCAATGTCTTCATCTCAGCCATGCTATACAGGGCAGACAAAACGACAAAGATGGGTGGGGGAAAATAGGCAGTGGGGGAACTGAAGCAAATACAATTCATTCAGAGCAGTAAAATCAAGCTATCCTCTTCTGGCTCGGTGATCCCTTGAAAGCATCCCTTGCCTGGGAAAAATCAAGGCTTAGGGCTGGGAAGAACCAAGCCAGGAATAGCTTGGATCAAGGTGTGAGCTGTCAGGGAACAGGGGACGTGATCTGCAACTTTCTCTTCTGGCTTCTGATAAGCACAGTCACTGGGAAAGCTGGGAAATCACCTAACAACCACAAACAGAACTGCCTGGACCACTGTTGCTAGGTGTGTGATGTTCCACTCAATAACTTCTTCACTTAGCAACATAAACTCACATCCCAATTAGGGTTGTAACCCAAGGACTATCATTAATATTTTCAAGGTCCCTAATATGCTACACCTTCAACCAGTGAGGGCCACTTTGTGCACCTATTTTTAGAATGAGTGCTGTACCATCCCAATTAAACCGGAAGAAACAATGTAATATTGATTTCCAGGCTTTAATTAATGAAACTTATTAAGCAATTTATATAGTTTAAACAGCTGAGAGTAAAAGACCAAAATTATCCTAATTATAAATTCATTTTAAAAGTCTTCCAAATGGCTTTTTAAAGGGATCCATGAAAGTTAAATAATCATCATAGAATATATTTCATAAAATACCTGATTTGTATTAGCCTGTCATTGAATATTGAATCAATGAATTACAGCATTTCTTAAACACTTCATGTTTTTTCTAGCAAATTCACAGAGCAATTTCATCTGCAAAATTAAACTCATCTGATCAGGCATAGTATTACATCTTTATTATTGTTAATTTCACTATAAAGGTGTAACTCACCAGCCACAGCAACAGCATGCCTGAGTCCAGCAGCAATATTTATTATTTTATCCTGTAAAGACTATGAGAGAAGTGAGAGGATGGTGAGAGAAATGTGTATCATAAAACATAATTCTATTGAATTAAATACTTGATTTTTCAAATAGCTTTACAAACAGGAAGCATGAAGGTAGTATAAAATATCCTCAAAATTTACAGCAAACATTTACAACGACCTGTAAAACAAATAATCTTGTGTTTACAAAACTGCTTTTTTCCCTCTCTCTGACTGAGTGATTAAAAAGCTTTGGTGACAAGGACACCAAAGGACTTTTCAAGACCTCTCACCTTAATCATTGCTGGAATAGTGCATCTGCCTGAAATATCAGGAATTCCCAGTTGTCCAAAGGAATTAGAACCACAGGAGAACACTTGGCCATTTCCTAAAAGACAGAGCAGCACATTTGAACACCTTTATTGTCTACCTCATCAAAACTATTATAAATTTTCAGTGCAATATGCCATGAAATACTTATTATTTGCTCAGCTCTCTGATTCTAATTCATGTAATCATAGACATTCCTTGAACCTCATGATATCTATAGGAAGTCCTCAATTTACAACCATAATTGAGCTTTGGAATTAGGTCATAAACCACTATAGTCTTAAGTCGAAGCAACCACATGAGGTAAATTTCTTGCCTTTTTTGCAATGATCATTAAGAGAACACGGCAATCATTAAGTAAACATTGTGATCACTAAAATCCATTCATTTGAATGGGCTCTTTTTTTTGCCAGAAACTGGCAGAATCACAGTCACATGACTGTGGAATGCTGCAACAGGTTGTAAAGCTGACCAGGATGACATGTGGTCACATGACCATAAGGGCTGTCACACCTATTTACAACATCTGGAGGTGCTTTACAAATTGTAAAGCACCCATTCCATGGCCATCGTAACTTCAAATGGTCATAAAATTGACTACTGCGCTGACAGCATTAAAAATAAGTTCCGCAATCCACCTTCCAACATCCAACCCCCCATCACCCAAAACCAACCCAACATCCAACCCCCCCATCATCCAAAACCAACCCAACATCCAACCTATCATCCAAAACTAGGTATGCACGCCCCTTATGTCCTCAATATCAACCACTACTGATCTTAAATGCAAGCTAATTAATGCAAGAAGCATCATAAGCAAAATACTCGAACTCCTCCTCTTACTAAAAACTGCTAAATTCGACATTATATTTGTTTGCGAAACATGGCTGAACGCATCCCTCCCTGACTCCATTATCAAAGTAAGAGACTATCACGTTTACCGGTACGATCGCGAAACCTGTAGAGGAGGTGGAGTTGCCATCTTCTATAAAAAGTCACTAAACCTAAAAAATATTCAAGTTACACATGAACTCGCTCTTCCAGAAGCCATTGTCTGCGAGCTATCCTTAAATACCATACTTCGCTTCCTATTATGTTATAGAGCCCCCCATCCGAACGTGGGCATCTCACTACTAACGTGGGCAGCCTCCTACCCACACTCTTTTATTTTTCTTGGTGACCTCAACCTTCCACATATTAAATGGACACTAAATGAATGTACAACTGAACCCATACATTCAACCCTATACAATACTATTACCAATCTAGGGCTAGATCAACTAGTAACAAACAACACTATGCTCAACAATTGCCTCGATCTCATCTTCTGCAACAGTTTACACTCAATTTATGGACTATAAATAAAAGAACCCTTCTCCAACAGCAACCACAGCATGATTGACTTTTGTCTCAATATACGTCCTTATAAAAATCACCATAATGATGGGATAACCAATTATAACTTTTAAAAAGCCAACTATGATATCATAGACGCCGACCTCTCATCTCTTGCTTGGCAAATACTATTCTCTGGCTGTAATACTATCGAAGACCACTACAATATCTTTTTGCTCGAAATCAAAAGAGTCATTAAACTATACGTACCACTAATAACCACCAAAACCAAGAAAAACAAATTACCCATAAAAATAAGGAAGCTCCAATCCAAAAGAAGATCTCTTTGGCAAAAAAACAAAACTGGCTACGTTGCTAACTTTAAAAGCTGCTACAAAAATCTATGCCACCAAATAAAGACTAAATGCACCAATTATCACATCAATCAAGAAGAAAACCTTCTGCGCACAAAATCTACCCATGCCTTCTATAACTTTGTAAACAACCAACTCAAAGACTCAAGATCCATCCCACCCCTTAAAGGACCTAATGGTAAAGACTATAATGATGAAGCCATTAAAGCCAACCTCTTTAACACATTCTTCGGCTCAGTCTTTGTAAACAGCAATGGCTCATGCCCAATATTTCCTAGTCGTACCACAAATAATTACAATGATCTAACACAAATTGATTTTACAGAAGATAATGTTGAAAAGGCATTACGTAACCTAAAACCATCTCTATCTATTGGACCTGATGGACTATGTGCATACTTCTTAAAAAAGCTCTCCATAGCCATAGCTGAACCTTTAAGCATAATCTTTGAAAAATCTTTCAGGACCAGCTCCTTACCCAACTTATGGTCAGTAGCCACAGTCATCCCTATCTTCAAAAAAGGAAATCCCAGCAACGTTGAAAATTACAGACCAATCTCATGTTGCGTAACCTGCAAAGTCATGGAATCAATCATAAACCAATCCATTACCCTCCACTTAGAAACTAACAACCTACTCTCTAACAAACAATTTGGTTTCAGGAAAAAACTATCCTGTAATCTGCAACTCCTACACTGCAAAAACATATGGACTACACAACTCGATCAGGGTAAAGCAATAGACGCAATTTACATAGACTTTTGTAAAACCTTTGATTCAGTGGTAAACGACAAACTACTTCTGAAACTAAAATCTTACGGCATCTCTGGACCCCTACATGATTGGATAACTGTGTTGCTGTCAAACAGAAAACAAGTGGTTAAAATAGAGAGTTCTCTATCAAATCCTGCACCTGTCAATAGTGGCGTCCCTCAAGGCAGCATTCTAGGACCAACACTCTTCATACTTTACATAAACGACCTTTGTGATCATATTATAAGCAACTGCGTTCTCTTCGCCGATGATGTTAAACAATTTAACACCACAGACAATGCTACTACCCTTCAAAAAGACCTTGAGTATGTATCAGAATGGTCAAACAATTGGCAACTTCAAATCTCAACCAACAAATGCTCTGTCTTACACATTGGCAAAAAGAATCAGAACACAAAATATAAGCTTGGAGGACATGACCTTGTAGACGACCCTCACTCTGTCAAGGACCTTGGAGTCCTTGATCTAAGTGCCAAAGCCCATTGTAACAACATTGCCAAAAAGGCACTAAGAGTAGTCAATCTAATCTTGCGTAGCTTCTTCTCTGGCAATATTACACTGCCAACCAGAGCATACAAAACATTCGCTAGACCAATTCTCGAATACAGCTCACCTGTCTGGAACCCGCACTGCATATCAGACATTAATACAATCGAGAGTCCAGAAATATTTCACAAGAAGAGTCCTCCACTCCTCTGCTCGCAACAGAATACCTTATTCCACCAGACTTGAAATCTTGGGCTTAGACAACTTAGAACTATGTTGCCTTCGATCTGATCTAAATGTAGTTCATAAAATTATTTGCCACAATGTCCTACCTGTCAATGACTACTTCAGCTTCAACCGCAACACGAGCACACAATAGATACAAACTTAATATAAACCCCTCCAAACTCAATTGCAAAAAATACGACTTCAGCAACAGAGTGATCAATGCCTGGAATGCACTACCTGACTCTGTGGTTTCTTCCCCAAACTCCCCAAACTTTAACCTTAGACTGTCTACTGTCGACCTCACCCCATTCCTAAGAGATCTGAAAGGGGCGCGCATAAGTGCACCATTGTGCCTACCGTCCCTGTCTTACTGTCCTATTGTCTTAATTTATCTGTACTTACTTTGCTTATGTTTATGTTTATACCTATACCTGCTATCTTGTACATGTTTGACAAACAAGTAAATAAAAATAAAAATAAATAAAATAAAACAGGTCATTAAGCAAGGACTACCTGTATATTCATTACTTATTTCTAGTGTGACTTAAATGCAGTGTAAGAACTTTAGAACATTAGAGCGATAAGAGAAAGAACAAGAGTGAGATAGAAACTGCAATTAAAGGAACCATATACAAAAACAGAGCCAGCAAAACAGCTGAAAACCAGAACTGAAAAGAAGTCTCCTAGCTGCAAAGTAGTTTCAGAGATTTACGTTTATAAGGAAATGGTCGTTTAATATGTTTTAATCTTCTGTAAGTCACCCAGAGTAATTGACAAGTGAATGAATGAAATGGTAAAATCAATTAAACAGAACTGTTATTTAACTTTGTGCTCCTTAAATGAGCACAACTCACCATACTGTTTCTTGTCTAACCTAATTCTTGTTATTTTAAAAAGCCAGTATAATTCAATAAATATTAATTGCATCTATATCCCATTGGAAGCAACTGAATGGAACTTTTAATACTAATTTAGCTTTATTTTAGAACTTTATTGTTAAGTTGTACAGCTCTATAAGCACTGGTTGCACGGTGAGTACAAAAGTCTTTGTTCATAACTCGTTTTCTTAATTATTGTGCTTAATTCAGTTGAAAATGGTCCCATTTCCAAACACTCAATAATAGGTAATTTTTAAATTTTTATGCACAATACACAGCTCTGAAGATCTTGGAGGCATACATAGGGTCCAATGCTTTCACGATATGCAATGATTTGCTTCAATATTTATCCAAGCCTTTGCCAAGATAGAGTGAGACCCATCATTTCATCATGCTTGCCAGCTTTATATTTTACATTTAACTGAATGTATTGGAATTCTTTGTTCGATTGTCCACCCAGAATCATTGAGAGTTTGGTGGCATACAAGTCTAATAAATTATGACAGATTTACCAACAAGTATAACTGTAAAATCCCAGCCACAGGCAACTTGTATGACAGGACAGCCACAAAGAGAAGAACATAAGGTAAAATGTGTCACATCCTCAGTATGACCAAGTCCCAATTGTCCATCTTTATTCTGGCCACAGAAAAAGATCTCTCCAGTGTCTGTGAAATAAACAAATAGCATCAGACTTATCTATAGCAAACGGACCATATGAATCAATAGATTTAATCATCAGGGGTATATTACGCTAGCACTCATAATATATCACTCAACCTATACGAGTAGTTGGGGAGCTGGCTTCTTAGTGGCAGCACATCTCTTGAAGAAAAATTATTGGAATTGTTTTCCTTTAGACAATTAAAGTCAAGCCTGTTCATTTGTAGAACAACATCTGCTTTAGGACAATACTGCTTTCGTACTGCCTCTTTGAAATGAATTGTTTTCAGCATTGGATTCTTTCTATTTTTATTATTTGGTTTTAGGAAAAGTACCGTTATGTATTGTTCTGTAATTGCTATGTTCAAGTTTTTATTATCTTGTTCAGCATGATATGGCTCCTTGAAGAAGAATGGGTTAAAAATATAATGATGATGGCAATTGTGACAAAGTATCTAACAGATTCTAAGAACATGGAAGATGGAGCATAGGTTTTACAGGAAGAAACACGGCTGCTGCAAAAGATTCCAGACTCCATCGGATGTGGGCGGTAATGTCAGAAAAAGACTCAAACTAATTCCACCTTAATTACAATAAGTTATGCTGAAGAATTGCTTTAACAAACTTTCAAAATTTGGCCACATTACTACTTGCAATAAAGATCTTTCCAAAAATCCAAGTGATTATTGTTTCCTGAGTTTGATTTGTTTTGAAGGGCTAGATGGAGCAGCATCATAGCTTCCTTTTCTCCATACACTTGCACCTATATTTCAGTTTGTTATATTATGTATATAGGAGGAAAGCTTGGATCCATAAACATCATACAAAGATCGTAATGTAGTTGGGACTGATCATGTAGGAAGGATCTACAATCCACAGAACTAAACTTCACAGTACACAAAGAAATGTTATAGTTGGATTTTTACCAGTAAGAACAGCAGAATGACCTCCACCTCCAGTAATGTTTTTGATACAACTCTCATTAAAGAGAAATGACTTCACAGCCTTAGGCAGGAGCACATCATTTTTATGACCAAGGCCAAGTTGTCCATAGCTGTTTGCTCCCTGAAAAATAGTGAAGGAGGGAAATAGACTTATTTAAACTGATCAATTCAGATATGGCCAAGATACAATCTGTTTGTATCTTATAGACAAATAAACCATACATTGAACTATAGTTATCGTATTTTTAGGAATTACTTAATGTTAGTGCTTGTAATAGCCCTTTTTGAACAATCTGTCAGTTCATAGTTATTCAGAGATCACCTTTGCCAGTCGAGAGATCAAATAAAAGCCTTTAGATATTGAACACAACATTTTACTCATCACACACACAGCTCTTTACTGAAGTTTTACATTTACTATTTTATTATTGAAAAGATAATCTTTTAAAACATATGTATTAGAAATTAGCTCAGTGGCTAAGACGCTGAGCTTGTTGATCGAAAGGTCGGCAGTTCAGCGGTTCGAATCCCTAGTGCCGCGTAACGGGGTGCGTTCGCGTTACTTGTCCCAGCTTCTGCCAACCTAGCAGTTCGAGAGCATGTAAAAAATGCAACTAGAAAAATAGGGACCACCTTTGGTGGGAAGGTAACAGCGTTCCATGCATTAGTCATGCAGGCCACATGACCAGAGACGTCTTCGGACAGCGCTGGCTCTTCGGCTTTGAAACGGAGATGAGCACCGTCCCCTAGAGTCGGAAACGACTACCACATATGTGTGAGGGGAACCTTTACCTTTACACTGAGTCCAATTTTGTCAACAATGAGTGGCAGCAGAAAGAACTATTATATTTAGATTGCAAATCAGCAGATGGTACCAAGGTGATTCAGAAAATGCTATTTGTTTATCAGGATTCTTACAGCAAAATTCTGGAATTACAAAAGTGAATTTGTCAGCCATACCTAGAAATATTAAGGGTTGAAATGTGCCTTCTCCAAGGTGGTTATTATATTAATGTAAATGTAAGAAAAGTCATATTGCTTTTTCTCTTTCTCTTTCCCAGTCATACTTCAATGTGAATTGTGTCATTTACATTATAATTCTTTCAAATTAACACTTTCCTGCTTTCAGAGCAATTTTAAATTTAAAAAACCCTATAAAATATTTTATATATCATAAATATCTCCTTAGGGAACTCCATCTTATAATATAGTCATAGTATCACAAATTTTCACATGTTCCTCTTCCAATGTTGTTTGTTTATTCATTTGAGCTTACTTGCAATTCCATTCCACAAAGCAATTTACAAATCCCTCTCCAGTAAGAGATAAAAGGACAGTTACAGTAAACTTTGTGCCCCAGGAATAAACATCAAACATATACCACAGCCAGGAGTATTTTATTTATAACTAATTCTCAGTCAAGGTCTTTTTGAACATCTGAGCCATAAAATGGAGTCATAGAGTTAGAATATCTATGCAGGTAATCCTCGACATATGACCACAACTGAGCCCAAAAGTATTTGTTAAGTGAATTTTGCCTAATTTTACAATCTTTCCTGTCATAGTTGTTAAGTGAATCAATGCAGTTGTTCAGTTAGGAACACGGTTGTTAAGTGAATCTCATTTTCCAAATTAACTTTGCTTGTCAGAAGGTCGCAAAAGGAGATCACATAACCCCGGGACACTTCAACACTCATAAATGTGAGTCAGTTCCCAAGCATCTCAATTTTGATCACGTGACCATGGGGGTGCTGCAATGGTCGTAAGTGTGAAAAATGGTCATAAGTCACTTTTTCCAGTGCCGTTGTAACTTTGTAACTTTGAACTTAGTTGTGACTAAGTGAACTGTTGTAAATCAAGGACTACCAGTATCTAGTCCTCTGAAATGGTCAGGAAAAGCAGCTGGTTTTCTTGACCATTTCAGAGGACTAGACACTGGTAGTCTAGTATCTTATAGTAGTAACACGGTTGTTAAGTGAAACTGGCTTCCCCATGGACTTTGCTTGTCAGAAGGTCGCAAAAGGGGATCACATGACCCCAGGACACTGCAATTGTCAGTGTCAGCTGCCAAGCATCTGAATTTTGATCACGTCACCACAAGGATGCTGCAATGGTCGTAAGTTTGACAAACGGTCATAAGTCACTTTTTTCACTGTCATTGCAACTTCGAACGGTCACTAAATAAACAGTTGTAAGTCAAGGACTACCTGTACACCTTACAAAGCAGCCCCGACCAATGGGCTACCATAATAAAGTAAGAACCATTGGCCAGCAGGGAGCAGCAAATGCCAAAGCTCCTCTCACCGCCGGCTCCCAAGACTGGAATATACAGACTTTGTCCCAAAAATGAGGAGAAAGCCTTAAAAGAGACCTTTCACTTCCCTCTTAAGAGTATGAAGTCTTCAAAGCATTTGAAGGGATAACTCTTCAGCCCCGCTCTTTAATTGCTGCCATTGCAACTACACGGAACAATTCATTTTTTTCCGAGCAGCGCTGCTGAATGTGTCGTGAACCGAGCTAGGTGCCTTTCGAAACCGCGCGATAGCGAAGACATTAAAGAGCTTGTTAATTCGGACTGCGACGTGATTGATGGGTGTCTGGATCTGGCAAAGGCATTAACATGTGACCAGAGGACCTTCTTTGCTTCCCTGCCTGAAGTGTAATTTTTAATAGCCGCAGGTGTTTTCCGTTTAGTTTCAACCCAACCTAAGCTAAACGGACAGCTAATTCCTCCGAAGATACAATTTTAACAAGATAGTGTCACTTTCACTAATGGGTGAAAGGGGGGAGAGGGAGGGGTAAAAATACTAATCACCACCGTCTTGCTGCGTGATGAAAAATATACTTCAGACGCTTAATTTACCAAACAAAACGACAACAGGCAGGCAAACAAAACGCGGGAAAATTCCCCTTGCAAAGACAAAAGTCCGCCCCTTTCCTCCTGGCCCGTAGCCTGACCCACGATAGGCCCTTTTTTTCCCCCTTCCTCCCTGTGCCCATAGGGAGGCCACTTCCTTCCGCCCTCTTATAGCACCGCTTCGGGGGACCTACCCAAGCGAGCAGGGCTCGCGTTGCATCTCGGCGGGCGACGGCCATAGCCGCCGAAGAAGGCGGAACCACTTGCGGAAGCGCTCGCGGCGGCCGATAAGTCCGCCTTTCCCGGCTTCTCGCTGCGATTGCAGGAGCGGGTAGTTTTACAATATTTTATTCAAAGCGAAGGCCGGAAGTTTGTCGATTTAGCCAGGCCGGGCAAGTAAAGAGAGGACTACGGCCAATGCAACGCTCTTTTTTTCCCTTCGGCTTTTGCAGCTGTGGCTTGGAGCTGTGGAAGATGCGACGCGAACTCGTGAGAGGAGTGCTGAGCGTGAATAACCAGGATTACATGGACAAAACATGTCAAAGGAGTTGCTTTGTTCTGTGTGTGTGTGTGTGTGTGAGAGAGAGAGAGAGAGAGAGAGTGTGAGTGTGTGTGAAAGACAAAGCCTTCTTCCAGTGGAGCTCCACATCTGGTGGACTCGTCCATGTTTCTTGGCAACAGTATGGAAGTAGTTTGCCGTACTTCCCAGCGTGCGTTTGTGTGTACGAAAGACAAAGCCTCCTTCGAGACTCCTGGTGGACACGTCCATGTTTCTCGGCAGCAGTATGGAAGTAGTTTACCCATACTTCCCAGCCGCTGGATTTGGGGTCGTTTCCCACATTCACATGTAAATGAAATGATGTAAGGGTGAGAGAAAATCTTCACACTGGGATATACAGGTGGGCCTGACTTAAGGACCACAATTGGAAACGTCTTCATTAAACAATATGGTCATTAAGTCAGACATAACATGACTGCTGCATTTATTATCTTGGTGCCTCTTTAGTGGTTTAAGTTCACACTATTACACAACTGAGACTTACTGCTGGCTTATCCTTGATTTTGCTTATCAGAAGTCAGCTGTGAAGTTTGCAAAGAGACGTGTGATAAAAGCAAGGACCAGTCATAAAGTTTATTTATTTATTTATTTTATTTATTTGTGAGATTTATATACCGCCTCACAGTGCAAGCACTCTCTAAGCGGTTTACACCAGTAAGCAATGTATATTTATATTGTCCCCAACAATCTGGGTCCTCATTTTACCTACCTCAGAAGGATGGAAGGCTGAGTCAACCTTGAGCCGGTGAGATTTGAACCACTGACCTGCGGATGTGGCCTGCAGTACCTGCCTCTAACCGCTGCGCCACCTCGGCTCGTTGTCATTAGTTTGAACCAGCCGCTAAATGGGACAGTCATTAACCAAGGACTATCTGCATTTTCTAATGTGCCCACTGGTGATCTGAAAACAACTCTGAATAAAAGTGACTTGGGGCATTTGAATTACAGATGATTTCACAATTGCAGCATGTGAGTTATCACGTTAGAAAGGGTATATTTATTTGGCTTTATTTGTTACAGTATTGGGAATCTTTTGTTTGGTTGAAGATATCAGAAGTCAGTATGGTTCTAAATAAATCTAGTCTGTTTTGTCAGATGGGTCAAATACTATAATAGTTATTTTATTTATTTTTACTTACTGTATAAAATTGGTTTGCCACCTGTCTTGCTGCAAGGCTGTCATAACATGGTCTTTAATTTACCTCTGTTTGCGCTATAAAGAGGAAAGGAGCTAAAAGAAATACACGTGTTGACGTAATCTCTTATTTCATCTTCACTTGTCCTAACTTCCCACCTGATGCAACATCTATCAATAGTTCAACTTTATGGCATCCACAATAAATTTGTTGTCTGACATATTCATGATGAGCAAGGCTAGCTAAAAAAATCTCACCATTCAGAAGGTTCTCCTGAAATCAACTTTCTGACAATAAAACATTTTTCAACTTTCCTGAAGGTCCATCCCTGACATTTTGTGTCATTTCAGAAGTTGCAATTTATGAAATATAATAGTGTAGATAGAGAGCTACAGTATGTTCAACTTTGGTAATAGAAAATCAGCAAACAACACGGAGAATCTTTTCTGTCTAACAATTTTTATTAAAAGGCATCAACTTTCATGAGTTTTGATGTAAATAACAGCTGATGAAATGAAATATGTAATATTGAATTTTGGAATTTGGTAACACTTGTTGACTTGTAAGCAAAAAAAACCTTCTGGCTGTCATTGTAAGTGCATTTTACAAATAGTATTTCACAATTGCTTTGTTTAGCAAATAGGTTGTCACAGAACCTGATGTTGCTTAAGGAGAATACAGACAGAATACAGACTAGTTGGCCCAAGGTCAACTAAAGTTTCCATATACCTAAGAGTACTAAAATATGGGTCTGCCCACTTCTATTCCAGGACCTTAGCTACTTACAGTATGGTGATTCTCAATGCTCCTAAAGGCTGATTCACAGCAATACAAAGTTAATACTCTGCAAAATCTTGTAGCAGCCAACAAAATATGTGAATGACCCAATATAGGATGTAGTCGCTTAAAACAGTATATCAAAAAAGGTGCTATTTTGTATGCACAGGCTTTCTGTTGATCAGAATTTGTCATGTCTTTTGAATTAGTTACAGTGATTTGGTGGGTGGGTGGCACTAGGTGATTTTGGGCCAGTCACTCCCTCTTACCCCAACCCACCTCACAGGGTGGTGGTTGTGGGAAAAATAGGAGGAGGAAGGTATGTTGAATATGCTTGTTATTTGAGTTATTTGTAAAAATAATAAAATATGGATACAAGGTTTATGAAACAGGAATATAATTACTGGAATATAATTACAACAAACATTAAAATTCTGGTTTCTGTCAAGACAAAATGGTCTGATTAAAAATTGCAACGTGCACTGAACAACTAGGCTTTTTGGTCTGGCGTGAAATACTAGTGTAACAAAATGGTATCAGAGTATATACACAGGTAATATCAGCTTTCTATCTTCATCCTTTATATCTGCAACTAAATTTGATAACCAAATAAAGATATAATGGAATAAGTCAACTTTTTGTGGGTACATTTTAACATTTGGGAGCATGTTGTGGGCACCAGAGCTGTAATTAGGAAGCAGCGCCTGTCCATTCACAACATAGCTACCATGATGGCTTGCTCAATCATAAAATAAAAAATAAGATTCTGGCATACAAATTAGGTTCTTAGGTACCCATTTTGTACCTAGGTATTTGCTATCCATGGGCACCATGATGGAGGAGCATGATATGTAAATTCAGCCAATTGTGGATGGTTCAGCAAGTCATGTTTAAGTAAACTATGGCTTAGCATGATGGTCAAATTCAATCACAACTTCCCAAATTATAAGTGCTGTATTCTGTTTGATATTATTCATATAGAAATGTAATAGACAAAATTGGAACATGCTGTGCTTACTCAGAAACAAATATATTGTAGTTATTTATACTTAGAAATAAGAAATATTACATTATTGAATGCAATAATACCCATTGTATTCAACTGATATTCCTGCTAGGTAAGAATGTACCGTATTTTTCGCTCCATAAGATGCATTTTTTTGTCTCCCAAAAATGGGTGGAAATGTCTGTGCGTCTTATGGAGCGAATATTGCCGAAGCCCTGCCCACCCACCGGTCCCCACCCTTCGGCCATTTTTTGCCTCCGTGCATCCCATTTTTGGCCTCCGCGCGTTCCATTTTTGGCCTGACCATAAGACACACTCCCGTTTTTGACCTCTGTGCGTTCCATTTTTGGCCTCTGCACGTCCTATTTTTGGCCTCCGCGTGCCCCGTTTTTGGCCTCCGTGTACCCTGTTTTTGGCCTCCGCACGCCCCATTTTTGGCCTCTGCACAAACCATTTTTGGCTTCCATGCATCCCATTTTCGGCCTCTGTTTGCCCTGTTTTTGGCCTCCGCGCGCCCTATTTTTGGCCTCCCTGCATCCCGTTCTTCGCGTCCATGCGCCCCATTTTCGGCCTCTGTGCATCCAATTTTCAGCCTCTGCACACCCCGTTTTTGGCCTCTGTGCGTCCCGTTTTTGGCCTCTGAAAATGGGATGCATGGAGGCCGAAAATGGGATATGCAGATGCAAAAAAAGGGGCGCATGGAGGCCGAAAATGGGGCGTGTGGAGGCTGAAAACAGGGCACACGGAGGCCAAAAACGGGGTGCACGGAAGCCAAAAATGGGAGTCTTATGGTCAGGTGCGAAAAATATAGTATATGATTATAGCTGTGATTTGGCAATTTTTTAAAAAAAACATGTTGGGAGATAAACCAGAACACGCGCTTCTTGAGATAGTTTTAAGGTTTTATTGCTCCTTCCATAACAGCTAATACTAGCCATCATTGGTTGCACAGAACAGTGGACTATATGGACCATTAGCCTTTAAATGTAGCATTTCATTATATATTCTATCAATTTTTCTAGATAAATTATTTCTACTTTCTTTTCAAATAAATGAGAAAGGGCCTGAAAAGAGGAGGGAAGAGTGGTATGTAAACATTGATATGAATCTTCCAAGAAACTATATTAAAACAAAAATATTTTCCTTTCATTGATCATTTTGGGAAGAAGCATTCTGCATGAAGCACAAAAGCAGTATTATCTTGCTAGAATGTGTATGTGTGTGGGGGATCCACAGCTACCGAATGCCGAAAGGTTATTAGACCGGTTTGACTCCCAGTTACTTGTCCATCTTGCTGAGGGCCTCACTGACAATGTCCAGTTCATGCCGTAGCTCATTCACCACATGTGCAATACTTAGTGGATCTTTCAGGATCTGAACGCTTTGGGTATATGGATTGTAACTCACTCCAAATGGACGTTTGATTGTCTTTGCAAACTCTCTGTTAAGATAAGGAAAGAAAAAAAGAGAATTGTCTACATAGTGGCAGTTTCAGTCAATTATAAACATTTAAATAGCTTAATTGTTCTACCACTGTTTCTAATCTATTGAATGATTGCCATTAAAGAGGAAAAAGTGTGGCACATGTGATAGTATGGACCAGAAATAAACAAACTAGTGGCCTCCAGATGTTTTCAACCCCAATCAATGGATCCAGTGGCAAGGGATTATGAGACCTATAGTCGAGGTTTTCCTGCTTTATTGCTACCAGTGCAGAAATAATGTCCCAGGAAACAGACAAAAAAGGAGGGAAATAGTCCACAAATTTGTCCTAACTTGGAAAAAGATAAACCCAGAGAAATAAAGATAATTTAGCAGGGAGAGGCCCCAAAATTAACTCAGGAAAACAAAGATATAAATGGGAAAGTTAAATGGATGCAGAAGATAAACTGAGATCACACAGCAAAATAAGTCATAGTTTTGTTTGCTTGCTTGACTTATATTTTGCCATTTTGGTGAAGCCAGCTATCATAGTTTATTCCATAAACCACAGTAAAACTGCAAATTACCCTTGTCTATGAGCAATTGCTGGAAAAAAGGAAAGTAACAGTATCTAAAATATTTGACATTTTTTGAGTGTGGCTGTGTTTGTCATTGATAATACAAAATGTAACAGAAAAGGCAAACCTCAAGACAGCACTATATTACAAGTAGCATTTATATTGTGCTTTTGAGTATCAGGCCTTTTAGTAACCTAACACCAACCTAAATGGGATAAGGTGTTATTTTTTTCCCAAGGGCAGGAATTGGGACTAGGACTATATTTGGATGTCTTTCATTCTGCCAGCTTTTGGTTTCCCGGTGGCAAACAGTAAATTACCTCATCTTTTCTTTTGCATCTTCAAAGCTTTCAGAAATAAAGTAAACTTCCTGGAAGGTAGTAATCATGCATTCTTGCTTGCAGGTGACACTAGGTTCAAAAGTCTTGACTTTGGCATTTCCAGAGAGTGCATGCTGGTTATCAGAAACACCAAAATAGAAAAGATTGAAATGTGCATATTTTAGACACAACAAAACTGAAGAACCTACAGAGATAGCTAGTGACATTCTACATGAATTCTAACTTTTAATGGTTTTTGTTTGTTTTTATTTTTCGTTACTTACTGTAATTCTTAAGAATACGTCTTGTTCTATAAAGTGCACAACTTTCAAACCAAGAATCACCCTTGACCTCTGAGTCACCCAAAACAAGTAAATGGTGCTAAGATGAAAACTAAAATTCATTTCAGTTATATGTAATTACAATTAAATAAGAGTTAATTCTACTGATAGTCATAATTCCTCTCTATCTCATATTCAAGATGATTCTTTGGTAACACATTTTGGGAATTTTTGTGGGCCACATTGAAAATTTTTGAGGGCTTCATGTTGCTCAGGGGACTTTAGGTTGTATATTTCTGGACCAGTAGCTGCCATTCTATTAGTTGAAAACAATATTGCTGGATACTTTAGATTCTTGTTAATGCCAAGCTTCCTTCTGCCAAATTTGCTCTAAATAAACAATATTTTATTGGGTAAAATACCATGTTGGACATATAACATTGGAACTCATGAATATTGTATTCAGTGATCTGTCAGGTGCAAGAAATCAGGAACCCAAGGCTGTTCAAATGAGTACAAGTTTAATCCATACTAGCTAACTACTAATGGTCAAGGCAAACTGGCAATAGATAAGGGTCAATGGAATTCAAGGACTGCTGGACTTAGATCTGTTATAGATAAGGGTCAATGGAATTCAAGGACGGCTGGACTTAGATCTGTTATGAGCACAAAGGGACTCCAAACTGATGACACACTTGACCCCTCCCTTAGGCTCAGCCTGGTCATCTCCAATGTGACCCTTGGCTCTATTTCATGAGAGTTGTAGTCACAAAGAGTTGACACTAACTTTATAGCACACAATCAAACACCATATCATATTCTTCACTGAGAAACTAACCAATGACAGATATCCTTGAAGCTGTTTGGGGCATCAACGGCAATTCAGGTGATAGTCTAAAGCAGAACAACAGTGAAGCCAAATGAAATAAATAAAAGTTCCACCTGAGTGTACAACTATTACGCTAAATTAAAGGCAGTATTTTGAAGGTGACTTGGGGACTTACCTTCAATTCACTAATAGAAGAGAGCAAACCAGCTCCATAGACTCTCAGTTGCCCTTCTTGTTTGCATAAGCCAAACTCCACTGTGAAAAAGTAGCACTGAGAAGGAAGAAAGTTAAATGAGAAGAAGTTGCAGCTCTCTAATAGAGACGCACACAGTGAATAAAGCATAAACACTGAGTGTCCACATGGTCTTTTGTTGGTGGAAAGTAAAGGCCATTTCTCCAATATTTCCAGATATATCAGCTGTGTCCATGCAACCCACCATCTCATGGCTAATTGAACAATAGTAAATCCAGATTGTCTGGATTTGCATAACTAACTAAGCGAAATTCTAGCCAAAAACGTTTCAACCTAGAATGTGCTGTGGACCCAGCCTTCAGTGACAATAATACCTCAGTCAACATGGCCAAGATGATTAGATGATCTCAGAGTTTACAAAAATGTGGAAACCACTCTGAGAAATAGTAGCAATGTACCACTGAAAGGTTAGGTTCCTTTGCATGAATGAAAAATAGAAGATCCCTTCAGAATTTTTCCTATGGCAGACATCTTATCTTCCTTAGCCCAGAGGTGGGTTGCTCCTGGTTCGGATCGGTTCTATAGAACCAGTAGTGGGAATTTCCTCCCGTTCACCGAACTGGGAGCGATGGCCGGCTGGCCACGCCCATGAACCAGCTCTCTTGGCAGCGCCTATGGTGGTGCCATTTTGTTTTTGGCTTCTGCGCATGCGCAGAAGCTGTTTTGGGGCACTGCTCAGCGCGGGAGGAAGCGAACCGGCGGCGAGGTAAGTTAGAACCCACCCCTGCCTTAGCCCCACACAAAAGGAAAGCAGCTCAACAGTTTTTTTTTTTCAAAGAGCATAAAGTTCCAGACGGCCATCAACTTTTTGAAAATGCAGTGTTCAGTTTGGAGAAAAAAAATATCCCAGAAGGCAAGTACTGCTGCCTCATTTCCCAGTTCATGTACTGTTATTAAAGGCATGGTACTACGGTAAGATGTGGAACGAGGATCAAGATGACCCTGGTTCAGGATCATCCTCTGCCACACAAAGTTACCAAATGACTTGGGATCAGTCACTTTCTTACAGTTCCATTTATTTCACAGTTTCATTTGGGGGAGTGGAATTGAATGAGAGACCATTTTGTATTCTGTGTTGTGCTCCTGAAGGAATGGCAGAGTATCGTTTCAGTACTATTTAAATTAAACAGTTAATTTAAAAGGCAGATTTATTTATATTCTGCAGCTCACGACACAGATTCCAGCAATCTTCTATATCTGGCAAATGTATAATGAATGGCCAGAAATAAACTTAGCAGAACTGTATTTGATAAATGTTTTTTTTTTTTTTGTAAAATGGAAAACAAAAACGGTACATGAGGACACCTTGAGGCTTTAGGTGTTTTTAAAGCGCTGCTGAATGAACAAATCTACCTCTTTGGAAGGAGCCATTTTATGATTTGCATGAAAAGAAAAATATTTGGAGCAGTTTATTGGAGCAGGCTGTTCAAATAAGCCAATCTGCAATTACTCTGGAATAAACACTCCTTTGATTTGGAGTCAGATGACCAGCAATGCCCAGATAGAAACACTGATATACAACTGGAACATGTTGGGCAGGATTTTCTACTTACAGTGGCCAGTTTTTGAACAGCTTCATCTGAGGCTCCAAGTGATACCAATCCAATTTCCTGGGAGAACTGAGCAAAACTGGGCTCAGCCAGAAGAGGGACGTGGCCCAAAAGTTCATGACAAGTATCCCTGGAAAACAGAGAAAACAAGGTGATACTAAAACTTGCAATATTTTGCAATTGCTGGGTATAAACCATCTCACATTAACATAGTTAGCATAATAATAATAGTTTGTCAAAAAGTTAACTTCTCACATTTGCCATCTTCCTTCCCAAAACTATTCTAAAAAAAGAAATCTGTCCCAGACATAATCCAGTACAAGAATTTGCAATATGATAAAATAATAATAATTTGTAACACTCAGGTTTCAAACTGAATACACATGAAGAAGCTTATTATAATGTAGAGTGGTGGCCTTGAAGAAAATATGAGACAATCATTAATAAAGAGATTAATCCACTTTAATCTTTCTTAGCATGAGAAAGAAACTCAAGATTTCACCACCTTGACTCTCTTTAGTATAAGTGGGGAAGGAAAGAGAAATTCTGGCAAGATGCTAATATTTTTTGCACTATTTCCATTAAGGGCTGAGATATAATCAGAATCAATGTGTTACAATCCCCACTTACGGTTCTGGTGTATAAAGAGGATCTGAACTGTGCCGAACATATTGAGTGCAGTGAAATACTCTGAACGCTAAACCTGCCAAGAAATCCCTGGGCGACAGATATCCAGCAACAGGGCGGATGGTAAATCCAGTGCGCTCTGTAAAACCAAGGAATAGTTCATAAATGGCTTTTATATATTTCTCATAAATAGTTTTTATTAATTTTATTAGCATACAAAGAAAATACAAAAGTAAATAGTAGGAAAAATAGGGAAGGGAAAAGTGAGGGAAAGAAAAGGGGAAAAAGAGAAAAAAGTCATTGACTTCCAATTGTTTTTGGTACAGTAGAATAAAGCATTAACATCAAACCTCAACTTTTTACTTTTACATAATAGTATAAAGTAGGCATTTCTATAACAACAAATCTATCTAATCGGTAAAACCCAAAATCAAAGTTTAATTTTTTTCCACCTCAAGCACAAAGTCCAGAAGTGGTTTCCAAATAAAAGTATTTGCATTTTTTTTCTTTGATCTAAACAGTATTTTATATATTTCTCAATACAATCTTGAAAATGAATATCACAACAGGAGGAGAAGTGGTGATAGCAATCTTCTGCTAGAGATTTGATAAATAGGCCAATTAGGATTATAAGAGTGTATGTCTAAGCAAAAAGCTGGAGAAATTGAGGTGTGCCCAAAACAAAAGCACTATTAATAATACAATAAAACATCAAAGCAGTGATAAGCCACCTTGACTTATTTTGACATTAGGCTGCACAGAAATGTTGCTATAAATAAATAATTATTCAAAAAGCCCATATTTTGACCAAAAGTTAAAAACATCCTTTCCAAAACAGATGGGGTCAAACACACAATACAAGTAGTCCTCAACTTACAACAGTTCATTTAGTGACTGTTCAAAGTTACAACAGCACTGAAAAAAGTGACTTATGACCGTTTTTCACAGTTATGACCTTTCCAGCATTCCCATGATCATGTGATCAAAATTCAGATGCTTGGCAACTGGTTCCTGTTTATGACTGTTGCTGTATCCCAAGGTCATGTGATCACCTTTTGCGAACTTCTGACAAGCAAAGTCAATGGGGAAGTCGGATTCACTTAACAACCGAGTTACTAACTTATAAATTGCAGTGTTTCACTTAACAACTAAGGCAAGAAAGATGGTAAAATGGGGCAAAACTTGCTTAACTGTCTTGCTTAGCAATGGAAAGTTTGGGCTCAGTTTTGTGGTCATAATTCGAGAACTACCTGTATAGCAGAAAGTGGATTTCCCAGGTTAGAAGTGATACAGAAAACAGCTTGTACACATACACAGTACACATCAAATAGTGCTCTCCATGGGACAGAATCCTCAAATGCACGTCTTCTGCTGCAGTTATTTATCACCAAACAGGTTCATAACAAGACAGAACGGCCTTAATTTATTTAGACTATTAGCAATTTACTCTTAAAAGCAACTTAACAGGCAATGCCATTTGATAGTGGAATGACACTGCATAGCAGCTACTGTCCTAGTTATTGCCTTTTGGTTAATGAATTCCAGACTCTTTTCAGCGTTCATCTTACCCAATGCACACAGCAATCCTCTGAGAACTTTTAACACCATTACTGTATGCAGGATTGCAAAGGTGCTTAGCTCAAGAGAAACATCTACTTGATTCAGTTTCTAAATCAGTGGGTGATTCTCCCACTTTGCTCTTCAACACCACCTATCCAGAACTTACAGATGCAACACCTCAGGTTGCCCTTCCTGGTTTGGATTGGGTTGGGTTGGGTTTTTTTTACAGGCACTGGAGGAGGTTCCTAAGGGATACGAAGCACCTTATAAGGGCAAAAGGCTTCAACTTTACCTCAACCTCTTTACCTCAACAAAGAGCCCCATTGCCTCTTCAGCATGAATTCTCAGTCAAGGTAAATGCAAGTCATCAAACAGAAACCTACTGCAATCTAGACAGAGCACAAAGAACTGTTGTCAAAGCACACCGCCAGATTGCTTTCCAAATAAATATGGTCCTTAGTGGGTGTTAGAACCCTGTTCAAATGATTGGGTGTGTTAATATATTATTAAGCCACAAATCATTGTTATGTGTATATTGCTTTAAATGCATTGTGGATGATTACTATATAAGCAAGCAAGAGAGCATGCTCAATGTGGTTGGTGGTTTAGTGTGGTTTAGTGTGGTGAGTGGTGTTTAACGGTGTGTTCCGGATTGAAGACTCTCTGCTGCTTTACTGATAAGTAGATTACTTTATGACTGTGTGGAATTGCTGTGAAAAGAAGAGTAACTATCTGTGATAGTGTAGAATTAAGTGATAGCTGTAATCTTTGTTTGTGAGTTAAAACAAAGATAGGCAAGAAGAAGGAACTTCGCATTGACTGAATAACTGTGTATGACTTGGACTTCCTATTTAACTTTGCTACTATTTTGTACATATTAAAGATATTTTGTTTATTGACTGAATAGCATTCATATCAAACTGCAACACCATTACTACAACACATTTCGCTGTGTATGTGCTTAACAGCACAATAACTCCTTAACAGTGGGGAAAGAACTTGCTGCTCCCTTTCTGTAATGGAAGCTCTGCTTCAGCAAGAGCTCAACACTGAACAGGCATTTGACCCTTACCTTTCAGGAAAAGGGACACATCTTCTAACTGAGGTATGTTATCTTCTCGATACCCACAGCACTTTGAAAGCAAGGGCAGATTTTTCAAATACTCTCTGCACGCGTGGGTTGGATACAGCTTATTGAGTTCCCGAAACACAGTGCCCCAAGTCTTGATTTCCTCCTCCGTGAATTTGACTTTGGGAATCGGGTCCCCACTGCAGAAAGAATTAAATAATAATAATTTTCACTTCATTAACATTTGTCCAATATGAAAAACAATGGTGTTTTGCATAATGGCATATTTTCTATTATTCTGCATACTGGCTATTGGTTGCAAATTTGAGTTGAGCCAATTGAAAAATGGAAGCTGAGCTTTTACAGATCTGGTGTATATTACTATAGCTGGACATTGAGTTACTGTACATTCAAAGAGGAAAGGGGGATCAGAGTGTATACAAGCATACATGTAGCACCTGTCCTAGCTGCTTTCAGCCAAATGTGTCCTTAAGATGCTGATATAAATGTTCCCATAAACTCTTTATCACTTTCTTCAATCCCATGGAACCCAACCCTGCTTTATCAATTAGCAAAGGCAGGAAATGAATCAAGGCTTATCCAGAAGCATTAAAACATTCAGTGACGGCTGCAAATAGTTTTAAATACACAATTTGATTTTAGATATTTTTACTAGGATAATTGTTTTTGTAAAGTTTTTTCTTGGGTTCTGCTTTGTAACACAAAGTTATAAACATAAGCAATTAATTTTTTTCCTTATGAACTTTTTTCAATTTCCCCCCTTTTTCAAATTTAATCTTTATTTTTCTCAAGAAAATATGGTCACTACAGGAATAAAACCAGTTTGGAGAGATCTAGAAGCCCAACTAATTAACTTCAGAGGAACAGCTTAATTTTACTTTGTACAAATCTAGTGTGGATTTTGGAACACCAAGGAATGCTGCCTGTACTTTCTGTTTTGTGGAATGTCCTTTCACTAGATATTTCTAATGTCTTCAGTGCTTTTTATCTGTCAGTTGTTTTAATATCATCACAGTAAAAGCATTTAGTACACACTGATACATACTGTTTGTAATTCATAGCCAAGTCAGCAAAATACTTCCGTCTTTTGCGATAAACATTGTCTTTGAAACCCTAGTGCAAAAGAAATAATAATTTCCTCATTATTAAGATTAAAATGGCTTAGTTCTATCAATCAGCTGGACAGGAGCCAGAGAAAGAAAATTTGAGAACTTTTTATGAGGTAAATATATGCAAACCAGAAACCTATTTTTTTTATTTTTTATTTTTTATTTGTCAAGTACATGTTGGTAATATACATAGATATAACATTGTTTATATACATAAGATGGGTACTGATAAGAGGGAACATTAGGACAGGGACAGTAGGCATGCTGATGCACTTATGCATGCCCCTTACTGACCTCTTAGGAATCGGGTGAGGTCAGCAGTGGACAGTCTAAGGGTAAAGTTTTGGGGGTTTGGTGACGAAACCAGAGTCAGGTAGTGAGTTCCAGGCATTTACCACTCTGTTGCTAAAGTCATATTTTCTACAGTCAAGTTTGGAGCGGTTCATATATTATTATAGGTTCACCTATTATCTCTCTTTTTTAATATACTTACCAGTATTTACCTCAGTCTTCAATCTGGTACCTTCTAGATATATGACACTACAATTCCACCTCCCCATAATACTCAGCCTTTGATCAGGCTGTCTGGGTATGATGGGAGCTGTACTCTCCTATACATCTGGAGAGTATCAGAGCAGGGAATACTGATTTACATACATTCCTGCAGTAAATAGCAGGGACAAACTGTCCAATACAATATTATACAGCAATAGCACTTAGACTTATATACTGCTTCACAGTGCTTTACAGCCCTCTTTAAGCAGTTAACAAAGTCAGCATATCTCCCCCAACAATCTGAGTCCTCATTTTACCATTTTACGGAAGGATGGAAGGCTGATATAGACCTCATATCCCAACATACTGCACACACATCACTCAAAATAAATAAGTAGTAACTTCTAAAAGAAAGCAACTGGGCCAATAGTGGGGACCATGCCCCATCTTCTACCAGAGCTACCAACTTCAGCCACGAGTGATACAACTTTCTGGCATTTTTCTCTCAATTCGACATCTTTCTTCTTCTTTTGAGGCATTTCAACCATCACCAAGCAAGCATTTTGTAGAACTTGCAAGAGCATATTTGAGGAAACGGAAGCACATGAAACTTTATATATGGCATCAAAAAGATTAAAATGTATGACTCTTCTCCACCCACCCTCCCTCCAGTTTTCTCTGAATCTCACACAGCTTCAGAGTTCCCAGCTTTATCTAAATTCTATAAATTTTAGTGTCTTTAATATATAAAACAAAATTTGAAAATGGAATGGAAATTAGAAAAAAAATATATTCAAGCTTGGGAGTTAGATTTCCAATTATTAATGAGGCTTTTCTTCAGAAAAGAATCAAAATATACGTAGGCAAAGGGTGTTACAAATCTACTCACTGGATGGTCTGCATCCAGATCCGATCCATACATCAGAACACGGTTTGCACATTTATCCAAATCTGAGATCATCTTAGGAAACCAGGGTATATTTTCCATGTCTAGGGAATGAAGAAAATACAGAGTTATTAATAAAAAATTAGGCTGGTTGGGAAAAGGAAACTAGCCTCATGACAGTACAAGGTGAAAACTAGCTGTTAAGAAGTAAATGGCAAAATTGAAGGCAACTTTTTCTTATCGTATATATGCACAACACAAAACGTTTCCTGCTGTGGTACTTACAATGAAACAGGATAGCTATATTAAAAATAAGGGGAGATGCTTGCATTAAATTAGCATCATAATTGCAGTTCTCACTGAAGTCAAGCATGTGCAGAGACACCAATATTAAAATGCTCTTGAAATTTTTTTGAAATGAAATGGAAGGCAGAAATGCTTTAAATAAAAATATACCATTCCAAAGTTGACAAAATAATTATTTACTAACAGAATTGCTAGTCAAGAATTGTCCTTCATTGTCTCAAAAGGCAGAAATCTGAAGAATGAGTTCCAGTTGCAGAAAAGCTTACTTTTGTTGAATTTATTTATTGTTGATCATTTATCAGTGAAAGCTTAAAACAGAGACAAAATCAACTGTAATTTTAAATTTTGTTCAATAAGCCTTGGAATAGCAAAACATCTTTATAATACACATGCAATTTTAATAAATCACTGTCTTCTTTTCCTCCTTCTTACCATCTTCCTGTAGGTTGTTGATTGGGTTCACAGTCAGAAAATTCACATGGGATTTCAGGAGATGGAAGATTTCATCTAGCTGTTCCCTGTTGCTATCACAATCAATAAAGATCTCAAATTCTGAATTTCGTCTTCTGGATTTTCGAGATTCAATGTGCACCAAATTCACATGTTTTTCCTGAACAATAAGACCATTATAGTGGGATCATGTATATCATCTGAGAACAAAAATCTAGGGTATACAGTCATTTAACATTCATTTAGTCAAGCTTTACACAAATAAATTTATACTTTGAATTAATTCATAATGAATTTAAATTTGTAGTCAATACTATTTATATTAAACATACTCATGTTCAGCCTTCTGTTCTTCCTGGTTCATATGTAATTTTTTTTAAATAATTCCCATTATACGACTAAGTCATAGCAAATACATCCTTGCACCCTTTCTATCTCCTTTCTCCTCCTCTTCAGCACAATCATCAAACCCAGAAAGAGAAATACCACTTCTATTTTTTGGAAAAGCTGTGATCCAAACTAGATTTGATCTACTTGAATTTACTCATTATATAACTTTAAAAAGTCATTGTTTTATGTTTATGCAACAAGGAATTGTGATTTATTTCCAATTAGAAAAATAAACTTCCAGTCTACTCCTTGTAGAAGTGAAATGGGGAAAGAGGTAGTAACCCATGTAAAAGAAAATAGTTTTACAACTGGTTTGAATAAAATACAAATTTTTAGTTTTATAGCCAGAAGCAGGGATGGGATGGGAAAGCGTCAAACCAGTCTGTCCAATGAAAGGAGCATTGCACTATCCCAATGCAAGTGTGCCTTTGTGGACCTATTTAATTACATCACTTTATGGCATGGTGCTGCATTCATTATTTTAACAATAGCAGAAGTCTGTTGACATCCATGTTTACAGCCGATCAGTTTTCCATTTTACACTGGCAAATTCTGCTCCCAATGAAAATTATAGTAGAAAGTATAGGAAACTGAACTGTTACCAGAAAAAACAACCCTAGGATCATTTCTGCAAAAGTTAATTCCCTGTTTTCCATCCTTGAGTCAGATTGGATTCCTGGTATAATACCTTTTGTTGTGTTCTACAGCAGAAGATTTCAGAATGTTTGGTGTGATCAACCGGTGGTGTGAAGCATCATATAAGGAGACCATGGAACATTTTGGTAGAGTTGTTCTGCTTGCCATTTTTCCAATAGAATTGAAACAGACACAGTTTTTATTCTGATCTCCATTGCTCAAATTTTTAGGAAATTCTTGTGGACTAGCTAGCCCTTTAGATAAGACTCTGGTATCTTGTTCATCATTAAGCAGGCTGTTTATGATATGGTATGGTACTTAACCAGCTGGAATATTTAAGGAACAAAGCAAAATTGAGAGTGTGTTATGGCATTCTCAAGGTTGTTCCTATCTACTGGAAATGGCCACACAATATATTTATTCTTTCAACTGTAGGTAAGAGTAACAGCTTACCTGAAAGAGTTTTAGGGCTTTGACAAGTCCTCCAACTTCATTCTTTAAGGAAAAAATAATAGCAGCTCTACTACGTTCAGATGAATTGCCCTTGTTCTCTTTATTGTCTTCATTTGTAGTATAGTTTGGTTTGAAGATCTAAAATAAAATTTTGTGGCCATTGGTGTTAAAATAAGCCAGGTCTATTTTTTTTATTACTTAGAATGACATCAGATTTGGACAATGCTCTATTATTTCAAAGAAAAGTATTTCCCAATGGTTGAATCCAATGATATCTGTCAATGGTTTTTTTTAAACATGGAAAGTAGGCCAATGGCCATAATTCTTGTAGCCATTCTCTCTTTCTTTTCAATAAAGG